>JAJEJO010052211.1:219699-480982 GCA_020662805.1 Glaucomys volans | reverse complement strand
GTGCCTCCTGATCTTCCTCCTCGTCCTCCTCCTCCCCCTCCCCCCGATCCTCTCTCTTCCCCTCACTCTCTGGGCTCCCCAGACGCTCCCAGCCCCGCGTCAATGGGCAGAGAGAGGGTCCTCGGGGCTGTTGTCAGCGAGGGCGGAATCAAAAGTGGCATTTTAGTGCCTTTCCGGGTCTTTTCTCGAGACCCTCTGCCCCTCACCCTCGCTGTCCCCTGGTAGATGCCCTCGTTGGGGGTGCGAGGCTGTAGGGAAAAAGTTTAAGGTTTGTTAATAGTCGCAATCGTTGGGGAGGGGGTGGGGGCGATTGGCAGGGAGGCGAGGTGGCCTTCCCCTCTCCGCGTTCTCCGGGGTTATTGGAGAATAATATTGCAAGTGACAGCCAGAAGTAGACTTTCTGTCCTCACACCGAAGAACCCGAGCGAGCGGGCGGGAGGGAGGGAGGGGAGAGAGAAGAGGGGACCCTCCCCCCCCCCCTTCCTTTTTGGAGACCTTGTCCGCAGTGATTTTTTTTTTCTTTCTCTTTTTAAGAGATTCCTCAGTCACCACCTCGCCTCCCCAGCACCACCATAGTGTACAGCTCATAACGGGTTTTGCTTTGTTTTTACGATCCCCCCCCCAACGAATCACTTGTCAGATCAATTTTATCTTCTCCCTCCTCCCTACTTCCCACTCTCCCCTCCTCCCCATCGAAAACCCCGTTCTCTGAGGTTAGACATTTTACAAATCATATACGTTGATTTTCGAATTGTGATTTTTTTTTAAACCCCCTCTCCCATGGCTACTCTTCTAGACGTTTGTTTCTGCCCTTCCCCCGCTTACGGGGGGCGGGGGTAGGGGAAGAGAAAATAATACAATTTCAGGGGAAGTCGCCTTCAGGTCTGCTGCTTTTTTTTTTTTTTTTTTTTTTTTTTTAATTAAAAAAAAAAAAAGGACATAGAAAACATCAGTCTTGAACTTCACTTCAAGAACCCGGGCTGCAAAGGAAATCTCCTTTGTTTTTGTTATTTATATGCTGTCAAGTTTTGAAGTGGTGAGTTTCAGGTCGGTTTTGCTAATTTCACTCAGTAAAACTGCAGTGTTTCTGTTTCTAGATAGTACTTTGCTTCTTTGTCTCTTTAAAAGGTCACAGTGAAAGCTTGGCCTGGATCGTGCCGGCCATATGGAATGGATAAGGGCACAATCTCTTAAAATGTGATTATGGGGTTCTGTGGGGGCAAGCGAGGAGATCCAGCAAGGAACTCATTGAAAAGGATCCCACAATGTAAAAAAAAAATAGGTTCTTGAAGCCGAAATTTCGTGCTTTTATTTCTATTTTTAAGGGAAATAATTGCTGAGACTGAGTTTACTGTTTCATTCTGTAATTATTATATATGGTCTTAGTTTATGGGCAGGGAAATGGGATTTTGAGAAAGTAGTCTGCTTTCTGTGTGCCAGCCAGACCTTATACTAAAATGGGTTTTTAAATGTGTAACTTAAAAGAAACTCTTCAGCCTGGCATCAGTTGAGACCATGGTTAGTTCCTGCTGCTGTCAGTCCAGGCAGGCCTGTTGGAGGTTGCTCTTTTCAATTCCAAACTGAGGTTTCGTGAACTTTAGCCCTGGGCATAGAGTTTAAAAGAGTAAATTGGGTGTTTTATGTGCATGTAATTTTGCTTTATAATGTAAAGCTTTTTACAGGATGACTTAGTGTTTAATAGATGCTTATAGGTGGATATTCAAAGGACAATTTTGCATGACCTATATGATGTTTTGATTGTCAATACATTAACTAAATTATAATCTATCACTTTCATTTGCTCTACAGCTTATAGTGCTGTTAAGCCTCATGATTACTTAATATGTTTTGTAGCATTAACTTTGATGCTGCTGTCTATTCCCTGCCATCACCATATTTTTTTTTTCCCTTTTAGGTTGCCCCAAGGGTTAAAGATTTTCTTTTCAAATGATGTTTTAAAATTTGTCTTCTGCTCTAGGGTAAGGCAACCAATTTTAGAAAAAGCAGCTCTGCATTATAATCCAGATGAAACATTATAAAGAGTGTTTTGAATAAGTTAATAATCATCACTCTCTAATTTGGGCTTTAGACTGCAGTTTAATATAATGGAAAAGAGTAATCTTGATAAAAAGTGGTTAAAAAAGGCACATTTATTGTTAATGAACCTCATAACCAAAAACAGATGGGACCTCGATCAACGGTAAACCTTTAGTTCTCAGCGTGCCACCCTGGAGTCAAAGATAAATAGCCATTATTATTTCTAAAACTTTATAGTTCTTCAGTTGGCATTCTTTAGGTTGCTTTTAAACCTCCAGATTAACACTGCTCCCCCACTTTTCTTGATTATATGGGACAAGGTAGTCTGTAGTTAAACGGAGGGGAAGATGTTTATAGAAAAGCCATGCTAACACAGATTGGCTTTGAACAAATCTAGATCTAAATAGCTTTGGTTTAAAAATTTTTTAAAAAGCAGAAGATATGTCAGTGTATCAGATAGCTAAAAGAAAGTGGTAATTATGTTCTCTCTGGTTTTCCTTAGTATGTCCTCTTTAGTATTGAAGAGCCCACTACTCCATGTCTGATAAAAGTTCATGAAATATTTCTTCTCACCTTTTCTTATCAATTCTGTTAGAAGTGACTTTGATATTGTACAAATTACTTCATTATAAGTACTATGAAAATTGATGCCTGAAGATAATATCTGGTTTATATAAAAATTACAATGTTAACTTCATTGCATACTGAGGTTATTTGTGGATGCTGGAGATTGTGTTTTTATCAATATCATTAAGATGTTTTTGAAAGTGAGCTTGGTTCTTCAACTTGTTTATATCATATCAACTTATTTTCAAGTTTTTTTGTTTTTTTTTTTACATTGTTAGTATCATTCTATTAGTAATGGATACCTAAATATTAACTCTGAAAGATGAGTTGTAAGGCCTGTGTACCTACAATATTTGAGGAAACCCTCTACTTCTTCCTGTTTGCTTAGGAGTGAATTGATCTAGTCCCATGTTTGACCCTATCCTCCACTAGATCTTTAACAGGTTACGGGAACTAGAGAAACTTTGATAGCAGAAAACTTTTCTCAGCATTAGCTTGTGAAGCCTGTGGGGAGTTTAAAAAGTACTTAGATGTTTGCTTCCTTCTTTTGAGATAATGTTTTTTTTTTCATAAAATTAAAATGTATGTAAAAATAGAAACATGTACATTAAATTTAATATTTTGGACTGTGATAATGTTGCTGTAATAAGTTCATCATTTTTTAAAATTGGGACCATAAATACAGCTTGTTATTTTCTTTTTAGCTTGTATTTATTCTTGTCTTAAAAGGAAGCCCATTTTTCTTACACTTAGTTGTGTTTATGGATGACACATTATCTTTTTATTCATGTGTGTTGGTACAGTTTCCACAAGTTGTTCTATTAATTTGAATGAAATGTAGTGCTGTCATCTAAAAATACAGTAACACCTGTATTTTATATAGGTAAGCAATTTTATGAATATATATGTGGAGAGAAATGTTTAGAGGTATAACATCTATGTGGGACACATATATAGACACAGACCCCAACCAATTGTAACATGTCTTCTTTTTAAATTCTGGCAGGTGATCTTTAGACAGTGACTGAGTATGGATCATTTGAACGAGGCAACTCAGGGGAAAGAACATTCAGAAATGTCTAACAATGTAAGCGATCCGAAGGGTCCACCAGCCAAGATTGCCCGCCTGGAGCAGAACGGGAGCCCACTCGGAAGAGGAAGGCTTGGGAGTACAGGTGCAAAAATGCAGGGAGTGCCTTTAAAACACTCGGGCCATCTGATGAAAACCAACCTTAGGAAAGGTAAATACTTTGGAGCCAAATCCTGGAAAGCTGCAAGCTCTGGTGTCTACCCAAGGTCAATGTGTGGGGGTGCTTGTATATTCTTTTCCTGGATTCTTTCTCTTCTGAAATTAGTTACATTCTGGGTTGTAGTGTCAATCATGTGTTGAAAGTGTATGCTCTGTTCTTGGGGTGGAGCTTCTTACTCTCCTTTAGATTGGAATCATTGGACTTTTTTGGATAATAAGGACTTAAGGAATTAAATATAGTGGACTTAGTTAATGCAAGGGTTCATTCATAAGACGTTAAAGTAATAAAGGATATGTAGATGGCTGTTGCTTAAACTAACCCTGATAAAGAGTAGGACACTTAGGTTGTTTGAGAATCCCTGTAGCTTTTCATAAGATCGCTTGGTTGTAGGGCAATTTCAGAGATCATGGAAATCTTATATAAGATGGTATAAAAGTTTGGTGATGTCATTTTTTGTGGTTTATTTTCTGAAGAGCAAACTCATTATTTAACAGTAAAAAACCTGATGATTCTAGTTTTAAAATTTTGCTATATTTGGGTGTTTTGGTAAAGGAAGGGCAAGTTTATAAAGAGAAGATCTGCAAGTCTGCATAACTCTTTGTCTACCAATATCAAATTGATGAAGTTTAACAACTTTGTGTTTGATAATGGTGTTCTAGTAAAACAGTGCCTATAGTGGTATTATGTATGTGTCTCATAAGGGTCTTTATTTTGTCTATGAATAACATGTATAGGAATCAGATTTTCCTTACATCTGCTAAGCCATAAAGGATAAAAATGCCATCTTTTAGCGACCAAGAATATTAAGTAGATAAAGTTAGAAGGCAGAGGAATTTCATTGTTTTTGATGCATAACATTTATCATACAATCATTTATTTTTTCTTGGTTTGGCGAAAACAAAGAATATATTGATCCTGAAATGAACAGACACAGCAGTCCGTATTGTTAGATCTTTATCTATTAAAAATGGAAAAACAGCACTTCAGCAAATTCTTTGGCCTCTACTCATGATTACCCTATTTATTGATTGTTTGCCAAGAATGTATGCATCTTAAGAAAGCCAGGGTAAGAGCATTAAAAATATAATTTATTACAGCTTTTCAAACAGAGTGCATTAATATTGTACTGTGAAGCACTGGGGCTCTATAAAAAAGACTTTCTGACGCCTGCAAACATATAAGTTCCATAAATTCCTAAATAGGAGATTTCAGCTGTCTCTGGTATTATGTGATATTTGCACAGCAAACTTTAATGCCAGGACAGTTTTAGACAAGGATTCTACAGACTTCACTGCTCCTTATGGCAGACGTGCTGTTTACACAGGCTCATAAACCTTCAGCAAAAGCTTCTAAGACTGCCTTCAGGTTTAAATCATGTGGTATTTTTAGCATTCAGCAGTGACCAGTGCTCTCCCCTTTTAATGCTGGAAGGTTATGAAGTTGCTGTAGTTGGAAGTCTTGCCAAACACTAGCCCGAATAATCAGACAGTTCAGGGAAGGCTCTTGCTTAGCATTACTCCCAGTAACAGGAGGGTAACCGTGACAGTTTGCTAGAAGATTTAGTAGCTAGATTCGTAATTAGATGATACTATTGTTACTTTATCTCTGGCCACCTTTATTATCTATAAAGGTACCTCTGAATGTGATCAATAAAATACAAAGTATATCCAGTATGTTTTAATAGTTTGAAAAGCCTACAGTTATGTCTTGGGTCTGCAGAGTTTTTTCATAGGTCTGAGAAGCAGCATGTAGTAGAACACATCTGTTTCATTCCATAAGAGGAAAAATCAATGTATATGTTTTTGTCATACTAAACCAACTCTTTGAAGATATCACAGTGGGAGGAGGAACCCCAGTATAGTAATTTCACTTCCTGCTCAAGTGCTTTTTGAAAAATGTATTCATAATGACTGATTTTAAAATGCATTTTAATTGTAGAAAGGTTTGTGCTAAATCCAAATAACAAAATTACTAAAGCCTTTTGGTGGTTTTATTTCCCCCATCTTATTTTTTCACGTGCATGGTTTCTGTTTGACAGGTGCTAGATAAAAATTGTGGCTGAGATGAGAAAGCACTACTAAGAAAAAGGGGTTGAATGTTTTCATTTGTTTAGGAGATTTTGCCAAAATACCTTCAAGCCAAGGAAGAAATCACCAGTTTGCATATTGCTATTTTTGCTGTGGTCTCCCCAAGCCGTCTTCTGATCCCTGACGGGTTCTCTCTCTGGTATAAAACAGCTGAATGAATGACAAGAATATTGGCAAGCTCTGCGGCTTGTTTTTCATGCCTAGCCTGTTGGTACTTCCGAATGAGTTTGTGAGCTTTTCTAAGTAAACCTAAAGGGGTTTATTTGTCAGGGCTAGAATCTCTTGTGAACAGTTCACTAAAGCTTTGGTGAAGACACACATGTGGAAAAATGTAGCTGTTTTATTGCCGGCTTTTGTTCATCAGAAACAAGCAAATAGAGAATTTGTAAAGGGCCTCTCTGGTGTCAGTAGGAAATCCTGATTTTCAGCGACGGTTGGTATGCACTGGGTATCTTCAGAAGTTGGTAGGATTCTGCGAGTCCAGAGGACAGAGAGCTTATACAGGCATGGATGTTGTAGGACTAATTGGGGATCCTGGGTGCCCTGTTAAAGTAACCCTTGTCATCATTTATGCTAAAGATGATACCCTCCTGGCAGTTTGCCACAGTATAGTTCAGATGCATCTGTTTTTAACCCTTTTCTGTTATCATTGGAGGTCTGATAGTGCGCTGTGTAAACACCTTGAGAATGACAGCAGTTGATTTCAGTTTCTAGAACAAGCCTCTTTTCTCACAGTGGTATGGTCTATGCTGATTAATCATCTGGCTACTGAGTTATTACACTGGATTCAAGTAAACCAGGAAAGAGCACATCAAATCCATGCAGATTCCTTGATCCTAATATATCCTGATGAGGCCAGTTTCCTTTTCTCTTTCTCATTTTTATCATGAAGATAGTTAATTTTAAAGACCTATGGCCAGCATGGTATCTTTTTAGTCAGGTAGATGAAATGAGTAGTCACAAAAATAAATGTTATTTATCTACATCGTGCACATATTGAAAGTGCATGTTTTAAGCATCAGTTTGGCTAAGTTTTGTGTTTCTTTTGTGGAACCAGTTGGAGTAAATATCTCAAAAAGAAAGAAAATGATCATTTTATAGTCAAAGATAATTTGTTTGGACACAAACAGGAAAAGTTTATTATTAACAAAAGCATGTAGGCAGCAAGAAGGTGGGTTCAGACAACTGCAGCGAGTTGTTTGCATACTGTAAACTACTCAGCAAATCAGATAAGACACACTTATTTCTCTCTCGTCAGCATTATTATTTGATCAAAAAAGTAATTCTACATTCATTGCTTTTGGAAAATGCACTGTTAAAATTAGAGCAGAGACCAAGTTGTCTTAGGACCCAAGTTCACATTCTATTTAAATATTTCTCCTGCAACTTAAGAAAAGATTGTATATATTTATGTGTGTGTGCCTGCATTTTTCTACCCAATCTGGCTTGGAAGCACAGTCTCTTCTCTCACTGTTGTGAAGATTTATTTTCATAGCTTAGGTTTTCTTCCCCCCAGACTGTATTTCTGAAGATTGTTGGTTTTCTCTCTCTTTTTCTCTGTCTTTTTGATAGGAACCATGCTACCAGTTTTCTGCGTGGTAGAACATTATGAAAACGCCATTGAATATGATTGCAAGGAGGAGCATGCGGAATTTGTGTTGGTGAGAAAGGATATGCTTTTCAACCAGCTGATAGAAATGGCATTGCTGTCTCTAGGTTATTCACATAGCTCTGCTGCCCAGGCCAAAGGTAAATAATGCATACGTGGGGTTGGAAAAATTGCTTGGCATCCTTTGTTTACTTCGAAGAGAAAGCAGTGAATATTTTTATTCAGACAACTGTAGCCCTTGTTTTACCTTGCTTCCTTATAGACTGTGACTTTAAAAAATTGGCTTAATTCAGTTTGGTTTAGTTAACACACATTTTGCTCATGTGGAATGTCGAGGTAGATTTTTTTTTTAAATTACTTCAGCTGAATCATTAGTATGCTTATTGACCTTAATAATCTGCTCCACTGAGGACCCACAAGGAAGTGAGGAGCGTATTTGAGCAGATGGACTGTTGAGAGTCAATTTGCATTTATGACTGAATATCTAGTTCTGTTTCTTTTATTCTGTTTCTGATGGTTTTATGGGCTGTAAAGTATTTTTCAATGCTGATTCCCACTGCAATAGAGAATCTTATCTAAATCGTAAAGCCATTTAGAACTGGTTCGGCTATGTCTTATTAGAACTTCCTTTAAGTTAGGAAAATGTGGCCTTATGCATAGGTTTTATTGATGGGGTTTTATTTCGAAAATAATAAACAACCCTATAGTCATTTACATAATTTCACAATTTGGAAAGCTAAGCTGTGAATATTTTCATTGACCTGCCTTTTAGAGGGAAGAGAATCATTCAAACAGAAATAACAATATTGCTTGTGGTGGGGGCAATGGAAAAAAAAAAACCTTCAACTAGATATATTATCTGAGAGTAAAATATTCGGTGACATATTCTCTTTATCTGGAATAGGGCTAATCCAGGTTGGAAAGTGGAATCCAGTTCCACTGTCTTATGTGACAGATGCCCCTGATGCTACGGTAGCAGATATGCTTCAAGATGTATATCATGTGGTCACATTGAAAATTCAGTTACACAGGTGAGTCAAGGCAGCGATTCTAGGGCAAAACATTCTCTTTACTTGGTCTATTGAAATAAAGCATTTCTGGGCAATCTTCTGTTTTTATTTAACCTAAGTTTCAGAAAGGTTAATCCAAATTGATTTTGTTACCTTAACTCCTCCTGTTTTTTTTCCTTAACTTCAGTGTATAAAGACGGCCCTCCCCAAATTTGTAGGTTTTTGCAGATTATCAAAAGACAGGACTTTTTTTACATTTAGTCAATTAAATGATGCATTACAAGAAGGCATTTTACATAAAGTTTACTTAAGAAAAAAATATTTTTGCATATCATGAACAGTGCCATCTGTGTACATTTTGTGAAAGAATGCCTTATTCACTATTGCCGCGATCTTATTTATTTATATATTTTTTACCATTTTAGTTCGTATGAACAGAGTAATGAAAGGAAATCAGTTAATACGTTAATGCTTTTCACGATGGCTCGTGAGAAAGCAGTACACCTTAAATTGTCTTCCCAAGCGCATCAGAGCAGGAAGGTAGAAGTAACATGAAAAAATAGCCACCACAGGCAGCTGATGTATAATTCATGCATCGATACAGCAGATGTGTTGTATAAAGTAATTAACTAATCGGAACAATCAGGAGACCGAGAGCAATCTCCAGATGCATCTGTTTGATGCGCAAAATGAAATCTGTCTGTCTTAAAGGAATGTTCTGCAGCGGGATGCAATCTTGTAATAATCCCCTTTCTAATCTATGTCTCGAATAGTTGCCCCAAACTAGAAGACTTGCCTCCCGAACAATGGTCGCACACCACAGTAAGGAATGCTCTGAAGGACTTACTGAAAGATATGAATCAGAGTTCGTTGGCCAAGGAGTGCCCCCTTTCACAGGTACTTAGCATAGCATGTGATAAATATTAAGGCGTCATGGGCCGCCTGGACTGGAGGTGTGCTGGGGTTCCACAGTTTCAAGCAACTGGTACCTGAAGCAGGAATGTACCAAAAATGTCAAGTGACTTGACCATGGGTGACCTTTTAAAATATGCCCCATTCATTCTGAACACAGCCTTTACAGGAAAAACAGTTGAGCTCAAGACTCTGCTGGCTAGTTTATAAATTCATCTTCTGAGCGCTCTGAGCATGGTATCTATATTCTCCAGAGTGCCTGCCTGTTCTCAGGAAGAGTCAAGGTGGTCAGACTTTCTCAGAGCTGCATGGGAATGACTGTCAGTGTTAACATGCAGAACTTCACCATACTGTCTGACTAAAATAAGGGTACAGTTATTGGCACCTTGGTTCATTGCACCAAGAAATGGAAAAGGAAGTGTTTAGTAAAAATAATTATAAAAATAAGGACAGAAATCTCTTAATCAGAAGGTCAAATAGTTATTGCTTATTGGTATTTTATAGCCAGTTTTGTATCTTTTTTTGTAAAGATTTTTTTTCCTTTGAAGATGCCTATTATACCATTTGTGATTTTTGAAATGAGACTGATTTATTACTATTATACTCCTATTTTTTTGAAATGGATTTTGGTGGAGGGTAACCAAAACTCTAGGTAGGGACTGTCCTTGTTTCCAAATTTAAAACCAAACATCATCTTTATAATACTCTGTTGATTTCAGATAAGGGAAAAAAAAAAAAAAAAAAGAATGCTGAGGGCCTGTTTTTAATAGTCTGCTTACATGGTCACTATGTAATGTGTTATAAGTCTGTCCCTTAGCGCCCAAACCCATTTTAAAGTCATTTCATGATGTGGTGTAATAGTGCTGGTCTAACTAGATTTTTAAGTTTTCTTTTAGTTCAAGTTTTAAAGGGAATTCTGAATATTAGTCTGTCATTTGGCTTGAATTGTATGACTCTGCTGTCCACACTTCTGCCGTTGAGAGAGACTCAAAAAGTGTATTTCTACTCTAACCTGAGTACTAGATGTATATTATTATAAAGCTTGTGAAGATTACTGGGCACCTTTACAAGGAAGCCTGTGGGCTTTTGTGCTGCTGTTTCATGGAGACTTTGTGCATTTCACATGTGCAACATGGTCCTACAACTTTGTTTTGATGTTTGTTAGCAATTTTAGGAATGTAGCAAATTCTAAATTAAGTTGTGACCATAGATTAAATGTTTTCTGTGTATGTTAAATTCCATTTCTTACAATTTAGAGCAAACTTTTTGCCAATTCAGTTACACCTTCAGCTAATCTCTTTTTGTCTTGCCTCTTTGACCCTTGGAATAGAGAGCACATGAATCTATAAACCATCAAATAAGAGTAACTTAATTATATACAGTTAAATCAAAAGGTTGACATATTGAAACAGGGTGACTCTTACTTCTGGAAATTTGTGTTTTACAGACAACTCCAGATAACAAGTCACTTGATTATTATTAGCATATGGAAATTTGAAATGATGTAGAACTAAACTTTGTTGTTGTTGTTATATTTTAACTCTGAGTTAAAACATAATGTAGACATCCACTATAGGGATATCATGTATCTTCATGTTACTCAAGGTCCCATTGATTTTAGAAGTAAATTTAAAAGTCTTAAGGCATTTACTATGAGCTGGAGAGGAGGATGCTAATACTAATATTTACTGACAGTGTCAGGAAGAACTACTTGTTAAATGACATCAACATTCAGGCCATAAACTCCACCTCACTGTTGCTTATAAATATAATTGTGAATTTACTTGATTTTATCATGGAAAATGAATGCAGACAATTTTAAACAAAATGACAAAATGAAATTCAGGACGTGGTTTTGAAGTCATACATTGGTGAATTTCTTTCAAGAGGTCTTGGGAGGAACACATAACCTTGCATAGCTGGAGACCCCACCGTAATAATTAAGGGTTGGAACTAGGCTGCAATTTCAATGTGAGCCATTATTACAGTCTTTTTTTCTTAAACAGAATTTTTTTTTTAAAAAAAAAATCAAATTTTAGCAATGGCATTAAGTATTGAAATTAATTTTGCATTTAATATTTTGAAAAAATCAGCTTTTCTAAATGAGGGGATGTTTTATATATTTATATTTTGCTGCATCATCATCTGTTTCTTTTCTAGAATGAATTCATGAATCTAAGAGTGTTTTCATTACAAATTATTTTCCATTTGCTTCTCCATTACTTTTTTAAAATTGAGAGATGATTATTAAGATGAGAGAGGGATACAGGCTCCCTAAGGTCTAAACTCAAAATATGTAGTGACTTTGATGAAACCACTCTTCCTCCTCTTTGAGATTTGATGATGATGTAGATATAATGGTGAAAAGTGCCTATCAAAATGAATATTGCCTCACTCTTGTGCAAAATGGAACCCAATACCCAGAAATGCCATGAGACGGCTTTACTTCTCCCATGGAGTTTTTGTGATTCATTCATGTGAGAACTTTCAGCATGTAATTCAGATGTATACACATTTTAGTCGATGTTAAGAGTTTTGTTTTGTTAAATGTGATAAAATACTCTAGGAGCACGAAAGGCTGCAGGTTCCCTGAATGTTACATTCAGTAGAAAGACTACTCTGTGGGCAGGTGGAGTCCCTCCTCAGGGCAGAGGCTAGGAGGGAATAGGAATGGGAAATTGCAATTGCCTGGGTGTCTGACACCCCCTGCCTACAGCACTCTAGGAGGATTGTCTGACACTTGCTACGCAAATGTCCAGTTGTACTTGGATTCTTAGAATTAGAAGGGATTATCCTTCCCAGGCTCCTCCTTTGACAATCAAAGGAGCTAGTGTCCCTAGAGATTAAAGTGAAGGTGCTGGTTAATGACTGACCCCAAAGTCCTGATTTGCAAAGTCTACATCCTTGCCCAATGGTAAATTTTAAAGTGTTGATTTACAATGGATACTTATGTTTTGGTACAGTACTTATGTTTTCTTTGCTCATATTTGCAAGGTTTCCTGCAGCTGCAGAAATTCCATAAGTGGGTATGTGGTTTGATTTTTTTAAAACCCATACCTTTATTTGTGTTATTACTTTCCTATCATAAATCTGCCCAAACAGATTGACGTGTGTTTAAGTTCTGTGTATCATGTGTTTGTTTATTTTTATAAAATGTCCTAAGACATTCAAAAAAAAAAAAAAAGCTGCTTAGTTCATTATAGATCTGAGGTTGGGTGTTTTGTTGTTGCTTTAGCTTTTTTCAGTGGATGTGGTTAGATAAGTTTGATGTTGTATTCTAAACTGCAGCTGAGTAGGAGAAAACAAAGTCTGATTTGGGGACAAGAAAGCCTATAGTTTGAAACTTTGAGGGTATGGATTTGGGAGGTAAATTAGTAGTTAAAAAGGACAACATTTTGATTTTCAGTGAAACATTATATTTCAATGTTAACTTTCCCTAGGATTTTAGACACTGAATTTAAACATTGGGTAAATATATACATTCTGATACAGGGACATAACATTTTGTTGCAAGTACTATAAGTAAAAAGTCAGCTATTACTTCTCTCAGCCTGATGTTTTCTTTCTAAAAAATATTCAGGTCTAATATTTCTGGGAGACTTCAATCTGCAGTCTTCATTCTTTCCTCCCCTTTTTCAAAACACACACATACACACACACACACCACACACACACACACACACACACACACACCCATGACTTTCATGTTTTTTAAGGTATTGGATCATTTTCTATTTTATTTCTCACCTAGGGAAAAGAGATTTCCAAGCCAAGTCCTCAAGTGAGTGAACTTGTCACTTTTATTTTCAATTAGTAAAATATATGTAAAGTAATCTTAAATCCAAATATTCCTTTTAGAAGTAATATTGAGAAAGGTGATTTTTCAATTTTCCTTTCTCTGACAGCTTCTGAGAATCTAATGTAGGTCGGATTTTTTTTATTAGAACTATCAAAATAGATAATAAAGGAAACTGCCTGCCCTCCTGAAGCTTAGCATGAGGTTGATTTTCTGAAACTTGACAGTCGCTTCCATAGGTATATAATAAACTAAGTGTTCAGTTGATTTTTCAGTCTGTATTATAAATAATGCTGGTGCAACAATTTATTGCTATGGAAGTGTTTTTCCAAAAAAAATATGCACTGTTTTTTCAGTCCCAAAATTATGAAAAAAATGTTTCTTCAAGTTTCAAATATTAATAATCACATTCTTTCAAGAGAATATCCAGCATCATT
This sequence comes from Glaucomys volans, assembly GCA_020662805.1. Lineage (NCBI taxonomy): Eukaryota > Metazoa > Chordata > Mammalia > Rodentia > Sciuridae > Glaucomys > Glaucomys volans. The sequence goes on along the minus strand of JAJEJO010052211.1, from coordinate 467,277 downwards.
ATGAATATATTGTATTTCATATGCGTGACTAACCTTTGAAATTTATTCACTTATTCACACATTTGTTCACTCAGAAATATGTATTGAAAAAATAATCTTAAAGAGTATTGACAGTCTGCTGTGCCAGGCATCCAATTTCCTATGTCATAATGAGGATAACACATCTTAATAGTTGGATAATAATACATGATTAACTTTCATTTAGTGCTTTTGATGTATAGAGTGCTTTTATCACCCTAAGTAGTAGAGAGTTTTGTTCAAAGGAGGATGCTGAGGCCCGGATGCTAAGGTGACTGCCATGGCTCCGTGGTTGGCAAGGGAGAAGGGCAAGATGTCTTATGCGGAGCCTGGGAGCTTAACCAAGTGTCCCTGGTCACAAAGGAAATTAAAGGAAAAAAAAAAAAGAGGCCTTTTCAGATTAATTCGCTATGTTTCATAATGCACTTTGATTTCTCTGGAGTATTGATAACTACTTGTTAGTTTTCCAATTGTATTTATCCTTACTGTGGAAGATTATCTTTGACACATGTGTTTTACGTTTTGTGTCTTTGGTTTTCTTATTTGTATATCAACTTCTTTTGAGAGTACCATCATTTCATGCCCCTAATTTAGGACCTGAAGGAGTGATTTAGACCCATGGGGACTGACTGCTGGATAATCCAGCATCAGCCAATGACGTCACTTCTCTGCCCTATCCTTTCAGTCCTCAAGATCAGGAGGTACAGCAGAACTAATAGTCCTTTTTTTTTTTCTTCTTTAAATCTGAGGTAATGTTAAGCATTTTTATTGGAAGTAGTAAGCAGTCAGATTTCTGTGATCTGTTTGAAAGTACAGACCTTTGTCATCAGACTGACTTGAGCTGATGGGCAAAGAATATAACTGGCAGCTCCATTTAAAATTAGAAAGTTTTTGTTCAAAAGATCTTGTACTTGCCCCTTCCCAGCATAGAACTATAACTCGTGTGGTTAAGCCTTATGTAGCTTAAGGAAAAACTTGATCGACAATCTTCTTGTCTTTTTAGGATTGCAGAACTTTTCCTTGATCCTTACCCTACTGACCATGTAAATCTGAGATTATGAATATTTGCTTTCTTGGATATTTTATAACTAATAGGATATCATTACCACTTTCAACAGTTGTATTAGTAGAGGGATAAATAAAGTAAATGGTAAGCCAGTTTTACATGAATAGATGTGTGAATTGAAAAACTTATTCTGGATAATCTTTTTCTTTTTTTTTTTTTCTAGTCATGATATCATTCTAGTGCCTCTTTCAATATAATGAGATGTCTGCTCTGGGTTGGTATAATGATAGATCTAATCTACAAAAAAAAAAAAAAATGTGTCCTCCAAATTGCAGGTTTTCCATTTTGAATCTACTATCTCGGGCTCCCTTTAGCTGAGTGAGATACGTAAGGATTCCACAATCGCTTGATGTCAGCTCTCCTATCACCTTTCATGTATATTAATCACAAAAGCCAAACTTAATAAAGCCTCTAACTTAAAAAGGGATTGATCTCAAATATTTTATAGCCACTATCTTTTCACAATAGTGAAACATAAAAGAGTTTAAGCCATGCCAATTTAGAGAGTGCTTAACAGTGTGTAAGTACTTCATTTTCACTTAATAGATTTTTGCCTATGCCTTGTTTTAGATCAGAACATGTTTCCTTTGACCTCAGAATCACTAACGCAGGGAAAATTACCATATCATGAGAGCATTGCCCATCTTTTTTTTCCCTGATGCATAGAATAATAAATATTCCCCAGGCTTAGGGATAGACATGATCTAAGAGAGAGCCTATTAAATGCTATTTTCTAATTTATTTAAAAAAAAAAAAAGATGATGCTCAAACTAATTTTCTTGTTAAAGGGAAGTAGTTTTCAAGTGCTTTTTTCGAGTTTTTTTGTTGTTGTTTTTTTTTCCTTAATTACAACTGAAATTTCAAGCTGGATTCTATCTGGATTTCCTTTAAAAATCTGCTTTATTTCATGTCAGATTTGGGCCCCAAATGAACTCCTAAACAGAAAAAAAAGAAAAAGTAAGAATAAACAAACAGATATACACACCCAATTTTTTCCTCTTTCATTGGAAACTGCTTGATTATAACGTGCTCTGAGGATAAAAAACATAAGAGAGCCTTTAACGTAACAGGAAAGCGCCACAGCCCTGGTTCTGCAGCTCAATGCCAATTGAAGCAAGGAACGCTCTGGCTGTTGGGACTTTTAAATCTAGACTTAAAAGTTATTTGTTCTGTTTAGCATTTTTAAAATGATTCTATTAGGAATTGTATGTGCTTCAGTTTTAATTTTAACTCATAATGATTGTAAAGCACCCTGGGATGCTTGCATGAAGGGCGCTACAGAAATATAAGATTGTATTGTGTGCTAATATGCACTATTATTACAGGGTGCTGGAATTTCATCATGGACAATTCATAAGGCTGCAGAATTTCTCATTGTAGAAAGGTGGCTGACTTTCTTTAAAAGTTTTTTTTTTTAAATTTATATCTCATTCTTAAACTTTGTTCTGCTTAATCATATTCTTTAGAAAATACCATTCATTTTGTATTGCACTATTTTCCTGTAGAAATGCTAATCTAACTTACTTTACTCACAGGGTTAAAAATGCAAACCAGATGATACCTTGGAAGTTGGAAGTTAAGAAAAGATTAAAGCTTTAATTGTGATTACTATTTGAGATCGCTTTCTTATGTGGATAACAAGACAGAGTCCTTCATTCTTGAGTACCACTGACTGTCAAAGGCATACACCATTTTACTATCAATGCAGTGTTTTTCCAAGAGCATCAAAAAGTATATAACTAGATTGAAACAAGTATTAACTTTGTGAAATGTCACACTGGGCATTTCCCTTGTATTGAAACTCTTGGGCTATGTTAACATATGAGAACTTGATTTCATTTTCTTTTTACTTTTTAATAGGGCTATTTCTTACAGTAATACTTTTTTTTAATGATTTCATTCTGTCATTTTCTATGCATCTTTTTGTATCATTGTTCTTTACCATCTCTGTAGCTCATGACATAGCAGTCAGGAACGTGAGCTCTGCCATGACCATCTGTATGAGGTTGGGTAAACTGATTGTTCAAGCCCCAGTTTCCTCATCTGTAAAGGAGGAATAGAATAGTACTGATTTCTTAGAATTGCTATGAGAATCACATAACTTAAAGAAATTTAGCATAGTTTTCAGTTCCAAAGTGTATAACAACTTCAGTTTTTGTAGGGGCCTGGATAGTTTGAAATTACACTTGTTTGGTTCACATGGTTTAAGAAACTTTGTTGCTACATAGATTTTGATCAAGTTTTTTTGTAGTGGGAACAACCAAAAACTTTTCACTTACGGAAAAAGTCAACAGACCCTATTATAATTCATTCTCACCTTTAATGGATCCTGTTAGCACCACCCTTAAAATCCTAATAAATTATAATGTATTTTTAAATGGAAGTGTTTAAAATCTTGTGTAAAATCTTGTGTTTTAAATAAGTCCATTTGCAAGTTAAGCAAACAAGATACCTTAGACTGGACTTGTCAAAAGGGATAAAGATGCCTTCTGACCTTCACTCCCATTCCCTAGCACTCAAGGCTCTGACCTTTTATTGCCCTCACTTTCAAGTTGCCCTGAATTTGTCTGTGTGATGATTAGGCTGCCTGTGTAATTGACTGAGCCAAAGGGGCAAAGTTTATTCATCACAGCAGTCTTGGATCCTGATACATAGTGGGAATCCAGGAGTATTTGTTGAACTTAAACAACCTCATAGACTTGCACCGTGTTTATTTCATGAACCAATATGTGATGCCAGTAGTTTTATTAGTAGTACTTTCTGGATGCTCTTATCTAGCATGCCCTATCCTACAAATTGTTTTCCTATTATACTTAATTACGGATAGCAAATAACTTCTGAATTTTTCTTTAAGAAAGTCTACTGATATTTGATGTCTTGTATTTTCTACTCTTCTTGAATCCATGCACAAAACTTACCATGTTTAAAAGCAAAACAGTTGTCTTAGAGAGATACAAGGCACCCTGAGATCTGAAAAAAATGCTAAAAAGGACATAGTTACACATCATAGTTGAACACAAGCTTTGACAACATTTCTAGCATTTCTGTACACATTTTAAAAATTTTGTTCACAATTGAACATGTATTTCAGCCTGCCTGATAATTTTCATTTTACTTCAGTTGTGTTACTTTTGAGACCCCCACCTTTTTTTTTTTTTTTTACAATCACTTCCATTTGTGTATTTTTCCCTCATATTTAAGTGAAAAACAAAGGAAAAATTTCAATAACAGACCCGAATGATTTATAGACCAAGCTGCCAGCATGGAAATGTTAGCTGTCACTTTCACCCATGTTCGCTATCAATGTCCCTTCCTCAGTTTTAATGTTCTAAAGTCCACGTTTGGCATTGGAGATTCCATTTAGGGCTATAAACATATAGTGTTTTAGAAATCAGTAGTATAAAGGTCCAGAATCACCTGAATTTAGAGAGAACTGCAGGTATAGATAACTGTTCAGCCATTCCAAAAGGGGCCTTAGGGACTTGGGGTGTCCACCCATCTGCATAAGCACCAGCCTGTCCATCGATGGACAGGCTCTTTATTTCATGATGTGCCACTCATCCCCATACGTTTTTACCATTTCGCTGTAACTCTTGAAGAGATGATTAACCAGAGGATAGCATTTTCCTAGACTGTGAAGGATTTCCATAATATTGATAGAGATGAAGCCAGATTAATGTGATTTTTTTTATGTCCTAATCCAGAGATGACATTGATTTATATTTATCTAGTAGACATTGGAGATTATCTAGTTCAACTCCCTTTATATTATAACCTATGTGTGTAGTTAAATTTGAAAATATGCCCTTAGTAATAACACACCTTTTAACAAATATTTTATAATTTAAGCTCTTGATTAACATATTTAATTGGTTTGAATAAGGAAGTTTCAGAGTAGTAAGAAAGATTTAGATAAATACTATATTATATAAAAGGATAGAATAGGAAATCTAGTCAAAACATACCATCTAGGAATTATATAAAATTATATAGAAGAACCATATGAACTGTACACCAACATTTTCTTTAGAAATTATGAATTTGGTGTTTAAATAACTAAAATTTCCATGCTTTGAAATGATCATATTTTCATCTTTAGGAAATATATTAGGAAAATTAAATCAGAATTGGGTATGTTCTTTTTTGTATTCTGTTGGAGCTTTGTACTTGAGTTTCCATTTTTAACATTATATTAGGGTTACTTTAAGTGAAAATGCTGTTTTCAGGCACTGGGATTGATCAAAATGGCAAGAGCCATAACTGCGAAAACTGGAGTTTAAGTAAAATTCAGAAGTGATTAGTCTCTTTTCAATAAATTGAGATTCCGAATCTATTCCAGTTGTTAAGTCCCAAGAGAATTGCTTAAAAAGCAATAGACAATCCAGAGGGAGAGATTTGGGGAACATAAGTTAAAAAGCGCAAACAGAATTTTACACTTAGAAATCCTGCTTTCATAAATTGAAACCCATTTCCTGTTCTCCCCACCCCCAAATACCAGATGGGGACTACCTGTTAATTTTCAACAAATTCATTCCATGTCAGTGTCTCCTATGAGGCCTTCTTTAGAACTTGTTTGTGGTATTTGATATCCCTTGGGATTGAAAGAAAACCTTATTTACAGGGAATCTCTATTAAAATTGTATTTGAATGTGGAGTTGATTCAGTCATGTTTGAATGTGGAGTTGAAGTTAACATTTGACTTCTCAGTTTTCCGCATCATGTTTAAAAAAAAAAAAACAGCTATAGAGATTCAGACCATAGGTAAAGAGGACATACACAAAAGGGAGAATGATCGGACTGTATGAAGTTGAAACTCTGATACAGTGAAAATATAAAATAATGAAAAGCCAGTAGTTTGACAGATTGTTCAGTAAATGCTCATTTTATTGAAAATTATAAAAAGGTGCTTAGTGCTTCTGTACCATTAATACAATCACATAAAAGGTTACTGTCAAGATTAGTGTTCCAGCCCTGAAAATTAACTCTGGGGCTTTATACATCACTCTGCATAGACTGAGAAGTTAAAGGTTTTTTTGTTTTTTTTTTAAATATACATTTTGCATGTGTGGGCATTTATTTCAGAAAACAATTATTTTAAACTTTATGCCAAAGACATTAGCAATGATGTGCTTTCATCTAAAACACAGGCATAACAGATACATATTATAGACAAGGTGGAACTGTGAAATCTGCCTTATAGAATCAAACCTGTGCAAGATTATTCCCCTTGCTGTCTCTCCAGAGTATTCCAATTCAAAACATACATTCCTTCCTACAGAAAAAGATATTCAGATTCCTTAGTTGAAATTAATTAGCATTCAGAAGCCAGATAGCATGTTTTTGGGTATTCATGAGATCTCTGTTTGAAAAAAATGTTTTTAACTTGTAGAAATGTGTTGCAACACACAGATGGGAAGAAAAAGAAAAAAAAAATCTCTTTAGCAAGCACTGTGTGTAAAAGGAATATTACATTTTGCACGCTCCTGATTGCTCTGTGTAAACAGTTTTTGACATCTGTCTTTATAGTTTTCGAGGAGAGGAAGACTTTGTTAAAAGAATCATTTTTATACAGCAGTCACCATTTCAGTCTTGCTTTACCTGTATTATGAAAGCAGATGGTCTGCATGTCTTTTGAATATTTATAACTATCAAAAACAATCTCTTGCTATTCACCCTTAGGCTTATGAGATGTCAGGACTGTTCTGGTTGAAAAAAATCATCTTGGGTGTTTACAGAAAGAGGATTACATTAAGCTGAAATGACTATACATTTTCCAGTTTAATATTTGTCCATCAGCTGTTTAATCGTATTTAGATAATTGTGTAAATAAGATGTTGTAGCCCTTGCCCTCTCTGCTGAGGGAACCGAAAGCTTTAAAGATGGGTGAACCACCATCTTGTAGGTTGCTGTTTCTGCCTCCTCCCACCTCAGTTAACCCATCTGCAAGTCCTGGGTAAGTTTTGATCCTGGTGTCACAGTCCTCCTTAAAAAAAAAAAAAAAAAAAAAAAAGTACACAGAAAGCCTCCGTGGAGATCACATGAAATGCCAGGGAACTGCTGGCTTCCGGTACAGGCTGTTTAGTTTATTAAGAGTATATTGTAATATGCAAATACAGCATAGCACTCCTGTTACCCTTTAAGAATGGCATGGCTTTCTCTTTATTCTCTATGAGCATGTGGGGCTCTGAGGGTATTTCAGAAAACTTTTGGTATAGTGGGGGTTAACTGTTTTTTGACTGGAAGCTGAGCAATCAGAGATAACAGATTTTGCTGTGGTTGGTTGATTTGGCAGAAAAGCATGAACAGTTTTGGTTTAAATGATTGAATAACCTGATTAGCATTGTTTTGGGGTGGGTTTTTTTGGTTGTTGTTAAAGGCACAACAAAGCAATTTTAAGGGTGATCAGATCACTGCCTTTCTCTAGTTGATGAATCATTTTTTTGAGAAGGCCTTACCTCACCAAATCCTATCCATTGGCTACTAAGATGACCACGTAAAAAAAATAAAACTATCTTGCTTCATTTTCTAAGTGTGTTATACTTATATACTGACAGCGTGTATGCTATTCTAGCAGGGGTTTGAAAGAACATAACATTTGGAAAAATTATGTAACCTCAACCAATTCCTCATGTGTTTTTTTTTTTTTTTTAATTTTTCAAACTGAGAGGCCTGCAGATTTTAGAGTAAAGGTTCAGAATGTTCTAACTATATGAAAGTCAGGCTTTAGAAGAATTCCACCCTTACCTTTTCACAATCAGAAAGGTTATAAATAATGTATTTGGCTGAAAAGGAAGCTCAGCCTGCGGCAGATGGTATCATTCTAGAGGACTGGGGTTTCTGTGAAGATGGCATTCTTTCAGATCGGAACTTCAGCAGACTCGCAGAAAGAACCGAAGCTCCTCATAGGGAGTAGACATGTGCTTTATGGATCTTAGAAAAGCTTACAACTTGGCTCCTAGGATGAGAATATTGTGTCACACTGGGGTTATGAGACCCATAGCCAATTTCTGCCGACTTCCAAATTGCATTTCCCAACCCTGGAAGCTGTGGCCTATTTATTGGTTGGTGTACTGTGTAGCATTTGAACTTGGGGTTTCTACCACCTGAGTTTTGCCAGTTGGATTATTTTTTGCCTGGAACATTGATGTTTTTTTTATACATACTGGCCACTGAAAAGGAAATTTGCCATACGAGTTGTGTCTTTTTCAAAGTGCTCTGGAGAGCTCATATAAATAGACACTGAGAGAGAACTGGAATAACATAACCACTGAGCACTGCAACTTCCGAGACATCTGTGTGGATGTATTTTGAAAAACCTGGGAAGGGATCTCTTGCAAATTAATGAATAATGATTCTTGAAATTTTGATTTCTTTTGTGACAGCTATAAATGATGGATTCTAAAGGTTCATGTGACAAGCTGACATTACCTTTGACCTATAGGGGAGGAAAAAAAGGATGTCCTGGAGACCTTAGGAATGACTTATTTCAGTGACTCTTTAATTATTACCTAGTTGTACCCAACCCCATGATGAGTCCAGGCTGTGTTGAGATCAGACCTAAGGCTCTTAATAAATAGCATGACGAGTTCTGTGTTAGGAGGGCTTCTCAGGAGCAGAAATACTCACAATATATGCTGAAGGATGAGCCACTGCTAGCCAGAGATGGGAGACAGCACTGGTCTGCAGGAGTTAGGAGTGGTATGATGTCGGCTACCAGTTTTGGGCCAGCTTCAGAAAACATTACCAGATGGGAATATGGAAACAAATAGAAGTGCTTTTCTCTTGATGTTTTCCCTTGTTATCTATTGACTGGACTTGTTAATAGTTTAATTAGTGCATTCTTCAGTCTTCCTAAGAAAATGTATTTGACTTAAGATATATCATCTCAAAAATTTTATCTGATACTCTTCTGTTATTTAAAGCATAGTTGACTGATCTCTGTGATCATATAATAAAAGCCCAATAAGGAGGAGGAAGCAGAGGTTGTCATAGTAATTAACATCTCGTAAGTTCATGCTTGATATGTTCCAGGCTCTGTGCTAATTGCATCATTTCCATTATTTTATTTATTGTCTCTCCGAGTGTACCTAGTGTGTCTCTTCAAGCCATTATTTTCCTAGCAATGTGCTTTATGCTTGACACATAGTAGGAGTTCAGTAAACACATGCCAAATGAATGGGGAAAAATGCCTGAATAAAATGGATTTTCGAAACAACCCCATGAGATGAATGTTACTATTATTCCCATTTAATATGGAGAATTGTGATAGAAGTGTCAATTAATTGACACAAGGTCACACTTCCAGTGTGTGACACATCTTGCACTTGAATGCAGATTTATTTCTATTCCATTTCATCAGATGAACATTGAATGTATATTTAATATATGCCAGGCATTGGGCTGGAAAGTAATATGGAACCCCAGCCCTGCTAGTGCAGTCTTTTAAACCAGTGTCGCCTTCGGATTGGCGTAAGAGCCCCAAGGCTTTCTCATTTAAAACACGGAAATTGGTCTATCTGTGTGCATCCTGTCACCTAAAAAACATTACCCATCTTCACTTTGTAATTGGTTATCACCAAAATGATTGGTGTTCCAGATTTTCCAGATTTAGCATGGCATTATTGGATATGATATTTCAAATGCCATGTGCACTATGTGCTTCTGCAGTCTCTCTCCTGGGCTGCGGAAGGCAACAGTATACTCACCCAGACGCCTCACCTAAGCCTGCAGTAGGGATTTTGCCCCCAGGAAGGAGAGCTTCATGAGGTGGTTCTCTGAGTAGTTTAGTCACACAGATTGCTGCTTGTGGTTCCAATGAAAAGAGAGGTGACCCCAACTTTTCTGGATTATGGAATATTTACCAGCACTGCAAAAACCCAGAAAGAAATTCCAAAAAGTTTCTTTGGTATGAGTTGTAACCTGTGGATTAGCCTGTTGATTTATGCCCTATTTAGGGTAATATTTGCATTAATCAGAGTTTCCTAAGCATACATCACTTGAAAGAGTAGAGACATTCAGAGAAATCACTTAAGGACATAGACTACCAACTTAGGATTGAATAAGGGCTTCACCAATGATGCACATATATGGGTGTTATTTTCTCAATGTAGATAATAATGAACAACATAATGTTATTATATATAGGATCTAGCTTTATAAAATATTTCAGATTTTTAAAACTATTATGGATTCATTCCCTTCCCCTACCCCACATATTTTCTATTGTCAGTGCACTGAATCATATTGAATTGAAATGACCGGTTTACATTAATTATCTTTCTAATGATAAAATTCTTGCATGCAGAGACTGTATTTTATCCATCTTTGAATCTTAGTACCAGTCAGGCACATAGTAAGTGTGCATCAAAGAGCAAATTTCATATATCAAGCCATTGGGAAGTTAAAATAGATTTTGATACTTGTCAAAAACCTTAGCAAAACTTGCACATTCCATACGCTTCTAAAAATTAAGACATGAACTATGTCTAAAACTTGTATTAACATATAAGCATCTATCAGAATGTCTAGATAAAGAGTTAATAATTTTTAAAAAATTAGACCAAAGTGGAAGAACATCAACTGTCATCCATTTGCAGAATCACCGTAATCCATCAGTGATCTCAGTGGTTTTATTAGTGCATGGCTTTATTGATCCATTATTACCATAAAGTAAGTGAGATTGAAGCTGACTGATTGTTAACTGGATCAGGTAATCTTCTGGCTCTGGTTTTGGCAACCTTGCTAAGTGTCTTTTTGCACTGTGGACTGTGGGAGGCTCTTAGTGAAATTGCAAGCTATTGGATTAATGGCAGAGCATCATGAGCACATTAAGAATGTCTTCTTAGAGAAATAAAATGTGAAAATGACTATAAAGTAGAAAGTGTCAAAAAAAAAAAAGATATCACAGTGCCTCTTAGGAGAGAGAGCCGTTTTTTACATAAATAATGCAACTCTAGCTTATCCATCAATCCAAGTTCTTTAGAGATTCCCCCAGATTTACACATTACGGAAATGTGTGCATGCTACAAAATTAACACTGATAATGGATGTCAGGAGAATTAATAATAACCCAAAGAGCTTTACATTAGAAGTAGCTTAAAGACGATAATGATATAAAAATACTTTTGTCCCCAAACTGGCTTTTCTGGTTGTTCACTCTCTACTGAACAATGCTGCCTTCTGTAAACTATTTCCCTGTAGACCAACTGCAATCTGAAATTGTACATTCTCATGTTTCTACTCATTGGGGTGAGGGATGGATTGGGGCTTCAAAAGCCTCATTCTTAGGCCTTAATAGAAAATTAATTTAGGTCCTACTGGAGAATATGGGTATTCTAGCTTAAAAGAACATGGAATTAAGTCGCTAAAATTACCATAACCAAAATTTTCTGGGAAGAAAATTTGTTGAAAATGAGTTTAAAAGTACCTCCCCATAATATATTAGAATTTTTATCTTCATTATTGCATGTTAAATGGTTAACTGTTTCTAGGGCTTTGGTTAAAAGTAGTATAAAAAATGACAAAATATGTGTATTTTCATTTTCCTGTTAGCCTTGAGAAATTTAATAAACATGAAATGTATATTTTTAAAATTTTTTACCATCAGTTGAAATTCAGAACTCAAGCTTTACTATAGATAAAGCCAGCCATAAAGATTACAGGATTTTTTTATTTCTTTCTTCTGATAGAGGATGTCTTTGAATAGTTTGTTTTTCTTGAATGTGATCAGTTAACCTTTGAACAGTATTAGTGCACCTCCAATTGAACTACAAATAATAGAAGTGAAAGTACAAGCAGTGTTTCTCAGGTTTTAATGTGCTTGCAAATCCCTTATGGATCTTGGTAACATGCAAGTGCTGATTGCCTCGATCTGGGGTAGGGCACAAAATTCAACATTTCTAGCAAGTGTCTAGGTGATGCCTGTATTGCTGGTCCCTGAACCATACTTTGAGTAGCAAGGGTATAGAGTTTAGTCATTACATCTCAAAGTATCATATATTTATGAATTGCAAACATAATGTTGTCTTCATGTATTTGAATTTATTGGAATCAATGAATGTTTGTCAGGTTAAGAATAGATGATATTGATGGAGGTTGGATAAATAATCCTAGAGCAGAGTCTGTGGGTTTGATAGCTTTATACTGGTCTCAGTGGGCTGTTGCTTGCTACTTAAATAAGCATTTGATGGTCTAGTTAATGAATTTTAAGAAGTTGAAGCTTTAGGCTAAAGTGTAAAACAAAAATGTATTGGTACTCAGTTGATTTTTAAAAATACAGTTTCCACAATGCTGTGTTGCATCTTGTGCTGCTATGTATTACAAATGTTCTCCCCCCCTCTTCATGCAGAGTATGATTTCTTCCATTGTGAACAGCACTTACTATGCAAATGTCTCAGCAGCAAAATGTCAAGAATTTGGAAGGTGGTACAAACATTTCAAGAAGACAAAAGATATGATGGGTAAGCAAAAAAACGGTTGCAGCGGTGGCTACATACCATTATGTGTCATTTGGGGGTTTATCAAAGTCACATCTAAAGCCAGGTCTTTTGATTGCCCAATTAGAGATCAATTTAGAATGTTTCTTTGGGGGGTGGGGAGTGGGTATGAGTATAATGAGATAATTAAATTCAATAAATGTTTGTGTTTAAATCAGCCAAACTGACTTGGTTGTCAGACATGCAGGAAATCGAGGCGTGAGGAGGGGAGCTGTCATTTTTTAACATCTCAGTGAAGACCTAACCAGGCCTTGAATAACTAATATTAGCTGTGATTTCTCTCAGAAGGAAGTCATGCTTTTAGGTTTTTTGTTTTTATTTGAGAGAGAGAGAAAGGGCCTGTTTTTGCACCCACATTTTGAGGAAACTGAACTGTGTCAAACTTATTAAATAACTGTAGTTTCCACAATTGAGAGCAAGTCACTTTTATAGCTTGGCCCCCCAGCCCCACCTGGCAGTCACTTTGATGGGCAACCTGCTTCATCATTTATACCAGAACAACCAATGCATTATTTCTAAACTAAAATTCCAATGTAGCATTTTATCCTAACATGTAACTCTAGTTCCATGTCTATTATGCTGGAAATTTACCTGCAGTGTAAAATGACAGGTGAAGGTTGTGTCCTGTAGCTTAACATTTAGATCGTGGCATTTTCTCCAGATCAAGTTTGTTATGTTCTCAAATGCAAACACTGTGATTAAGGATAATGTTTTAATTTTCTATTAGTGTTTTCTTTCACATACTTGTACCTTCCAAATAATTTGTATTTTAAAGTTATATAGGAATCAGGATGTTTAATATGCATAACTTTATGCCCTGTTTTAAATCTATTTCTGTTTATCTCCATTACATTCATTTAATAATAGCAACAATAATAACTTTTCCTAAAGATTTTAAGAGACAAGAGAACCCGAATTTTGAGCATGTTTTAGCTTTTAATATTTGAAGAAAAGCCATCCATCTACCAAAACAGATTCTTTGCCTTTTATAGCTTAGGGCTGTAATGAAGACAATGCATCATTTTTGGAATAATTGCTTGAATTACTATTCTCTGTGAATGGCCCACTTGGGCTGGTATCACTGATAGAAATTGAAAGTTTCTTCCCCAATTCTTAGTTATATTTTACATATATCAGTGACTATAGCTATATGATAAATTCATCTAAATATAAGACCTACATATTTAATGAAAAGAGAAATGATGATTGAAATAAAAATAGAGTATAGAAAGGGAAATGTGCTGTACATTTGGAAAGACTTACCTATTTACATAGAGCTCCATGCTCAGCCTTTCCAGACAAGAGCATCAAATGAGTCTCCTCCCTGTAGCAGCAGAGAATGTGATGCACTTAGAGCTGATACTCAGCCAGTCCACCTGCGGAATCCATCATTCAACCTAGGCAGGTGGAAATAAATTGCAGAATTGTGGCAGCATCACTGTCGTCCCAGAATGACTCCCTTCCCTTCCTTACAGGATTGTCTTTAGCATCTGCTGATAGCCATAGCTTCTTGGAAAAACACGTGGGTCATAGGAACACTGGAGAAACTGGGTTGCTATACGGTGCATCACTTGCTTCATTCCAAGAAATATTTGCAGATATCCCTCCTATCCGTGTTGGTTAGAATTCACTGAAATAAGCAGGAAGATACTCAGAACAGTGCTCAGTTATTTTTGTTGCTATGTCCATTTTATTATATCTTTATTATATCAACTACTTCTTTATGATCACTGCTGTATAAAAATTGAATGTAGGAAATGTTTTGTCATCTTTTTTTTCTTTCGCACTTTTTGCCTGGATTACTGAAGTTAATATATAACAGGAGAAAATATTTGTAAATTTCTTTTCTCTAGTTGCTTGTTACCATAAGCTTATTTTCTTAGCTTGGCTCACTGTTTCTAGTTTGCCATTAAGCAAATGATATTCTTCTAGAAGTCATTTTAATATAAACATCATTGCTTATAAGCCTTCTTGGAGTCATAAGTGAAAATGAGTAACACTTTGACCCTAGAACTAGTTACAAAGAATTTGGATATAGTAGATTTTGTGTCTTAAATATAAACCACATTTAAAAGGTGAGACCAGAAGTGTTGCCCCACTTTCAGTCTGTGGGGTTGCTCAGAAGAGGGACCAAGATGCACCCCGGTGAGTCCTGTCTTGATATTGTCTTGATTTCATTGACTCTTCAGCATGCCTTGTACCTACTCTTTTTTTTTTTTTCCAGTTTTAGAAAATTGAATGTAGCAATTCCTATCAGTTATCCATTTATTGTTGGCTGAACATGATTTTTCCTTTTTGTCCACTTTAGTTGAAATGGATAGTCTTTCCGAGCTGTCCCAGCAAGGTGCCAACCATGTCAATTTTGGCCAGCAGCCGGTCCCAGGGAACACAGCCGAGCAGCCTCCGTCCCCCGCGCAGCTCTCCCATGGCAGCCAGCCCTCTGTCCGGACCCCTCTTCCAAACCTGCACCCTGGGCTGGTATCAACGCCTATCAGTCCTCAGCTGGTCAACCAGCAGCTGGTTATGGCCCAATTGCTGAACCAGCAGTATGCAGTGAACAGACTCTTAGCCCAGCAGTCCTTAAACCAACAGTACTTGAACCACCCTCCCCCTGTCAGTAGATCTATGAATAAGCCTTTGGAGCAACAGGTTTCAACCAACACAGAGGTGTCTTCCGAAATCTACCAGTGGGTACGTGATGAACTGAAACGAGCAGGAATCTCCCAGGCAGTGTTTGCACGTGTGGCTTTTAACAGAACTCAGGTCAGTTCCGTTCTGTCTGTACAGGGTTCTGCTGTCTCTCCCCTTCCCCTTTCTTCTTTCATTAATGCCATCTATGCTCATGTTTATTTCTTACTCTGCACTAACTTAACATTTGATCTTTCTCCTCAAGATGTGATCATATTGCTTGTTCCTGGTGGTACCTAAGTTTTTATCACTCCTTTCGCTACGATACAGCTCCTCTATCAAGGGAGAGCTATGAGCAGATTGATCACAAGTCAGGGACCTTGAAAGAATAAATTAAATATCAGAAATATTCCAAAGCGGTATTAGACATGATCTTATACAACAGAATCATAAACTATTAGTCATAAAAGATTAAGGGAAGTTTCATGACTTGGTTGAGACCACAGGTAAAATTCCAGGCTTCTGGCTTAGTGTATTTTCCATGTTTCTATTCCTATCAAACTTCAGTATATAAATGTGCTTTATTGAAGTTCTTCTACAATTTTTTTTTTTTTTTTTGACACTCTGGAGCTCAATAGCAATTTCTGGCATGGTTTTCTAAGCAGCCATTTTGAAAGAAAATAATAAGTCTTATTAAGGTAAAATGTTTCTTAGCTTTGTTCTCCTTCAGGTTATTGTCCACGTTCTTCCAAACCTCATTCTTTAGACTAGAGATCAGCACACTTCTATCTTTGAGGAACATAAAATCTCTCCCATGTTGTAGAGTGACAGGCAGTGATAGATAATGAACGAATGGGTGTGGAGATGATGGTGTTTCAGTCAGACTATCCACAGAATAGGCAGTGAGGCAGGGGCGGTCTGCAGGCCTTAGTTTGCAGACCCATGTTTAGACTTCTCATTGAGATCTGTGTCCACCCCTGGGGTTTATACTTATATCCTCCTGGGAGAATTCCTGTGGAGCTGTTAGCATGGACAGTATTTGGAGGGACATGGAGGAAAGGTGATACAACATGTGAGAAGTCATAAGAAAAATATTTGACAAGCCCTAAACAAATTGATTTTATTAAACAGTGAATGAGAGGACTCTTTCTTTGTTTGGTGACTAGTATAATATGTACAGTGCTTATTTTTGGCTGAGGCACACAACAAAACCAGAAGAGCGTGTAACTTTGATTAGACTGAGGACATAAGATCTTTTCGACTTGTCTTGCCACTGGTCCTTTTTGTCAATCTGTTTTTGTTTTTTGGCCTGACTCATACTTTCATATTTGTTATTTTACTTATTGTATAATTATAAGAATAAAATTCCAGTACAAAAATAATCTAGTATTAATTCCTGGTTGGCAGAGTTTCCATACCTAGGAGAGTCCCAGCTGTGACTTATTTTTGGCTTGCCTTAACTCGATTGGGCTGTAGGAGACCTGACAAAGCCTTTAATTCGGTGTTTGTTTTCAGTTTCTTCATCTGTTTTTTGTACATCATCAGTCAGTTTTTAAAAGGGTCGTTACACACGGTTATGTTGCAGGTTGAAATTGTATGATTTTTACCTAGTTCCATATTTTTACAGTTTAAAAACCATTGACTATTAGCTTGGACATTTCATTTGACACCTAAATTCAGTGTGTATGTGTGTGGGGGGGTAATTATTAAATAAAAGAATGAATGAATCAAAAGTCAACCCTCTAGGTATTTCTTTATTTTAGTGAATATAATAACTACTAATAATTCCCAGAGAGGAAAAAAAAGGAAGGACTTTACATAAAAGTCCAGTAATGCTTGTTGGATTCAATTAAAAACCCACAGGCAAAGATAACATTGACATGGACACAAATTATAGACATAGATTTACTGATTAGTTTAAAAAATTGAGCAAATAGTTGTATCTTAAAGCACGAAGGAAAGAACATTTAATATGATGAGGGATGCCAGGAGAGTCGGGACGAAAGGAGTCTCCATCCATCATGGAGGTTTTTCTTCTGGGTTGTGATGTTACCACTATTATTGTGAAAAGTTGACCATTTTTCCTGCTTTTGGTTCTTACACTGAACAATTTCACAGATATCTACAGGATTTATTACCAGAAGAAAGGTAGAATTTTCTCCTGTTATGCCAAATTAATCTCTTTGAAAATTTAGTTATCTCTGTGGTTGATATTCAAAAACAGTGATTTTATTTTTTCTGAGGTTGAAGAGAGAAAGAAAATCTGGTATAATGTCATACAGATTGAATAACCAATTTAGAACAAAATCATTACCAAAAAATTATTTGGAACCCTGGATTATAAAAGGGTTCATAAACTTGGCAGTTGTCCTCCTCAGTAGAAGTAGATGTTGGGCCATATTGGAAGCCGTTTGGTTTAAATAGCAGTGATTTGATATGTATATTGAAGTGTTCACTGGCAGAGGGCTAGCTTTTGCACACACACGCATGTATGTCTTTTCAGCAGTCATACTTAAAAATCACACACACGCATACATACACACAGCTGCATTTATTTTAATGATTATGCATTCATATGAGTGCATGTAGTGTGTTTATTTCAAAGTGTATGCATTTCAATAAAAGCAGGTGCAGAGTGAGAGTATGGTGTGAGTGTGGAGTACGAAAATATACATGCTAATGCATATGTATAGAAGAGGAGCTCTGCAGAGTTAAATCACACATCACACACTTGTGTGCACCGATTACAATGTGCAATTCCAACTCCAACTTTAAAAAATGTAAAATATGTACATGAAATGTAAAGTTATATAGTTGGATAAAAACACTGTACTCTATAAACAGTATGTTAAGACATTAATATAATAGCATGGTTATGAATCAAGAATTATTTTAGTCATTGACAGTTCTGAATAACTTTAAAATCGTTGATTTCATGTTTCAACTCTTAATTGAGAATTTTTTTCATCATCTTAATAGGGTTTCCTAAATTAAAACATCATCTTCTCCTAAGACTTTCATACATGACTAATTTTTTTAAGTCTGTCTATTCTGAAAATTTATGATGAAATTTATAAAATTACTTGTTTTAAGGAATTTCCTTTCTTCTGAATAGATGGGCATATGTTCTTTAATTGCTATTGAAGATACCAGCTTTTAGCACGTCATTCATTCAGTTATGCCTACTTGATGTCTTTTTAATGGAAACCTATAGCTAAAAGTCATTGCCACAGCTTCTGAATTGATACTTTTCAATTCACCTCTCAGTAATAATGCTATTTAAAGGTTATGATACAAAAAATATATTCTTTAATATCCCCCTTTATAAAAAAAAATAAAACTGAGTTTAACTCTGATCCCACTCTGGCTTTTTTCCCTCTTTTCTCCTCCCTTCTCTGGTCCTTGGCACACTTTATTTTCCAGTAAAATAAAGAATGAAGATGGATTATTCAAAACTGATAACAGTAATGGACCATCATGTAATGTTTTATTGAATTTGAGTTCTGTAAATTATGTGGTGGAGAGAAATTTGCCTGCTTAAGTATAACAGAAATTGCTACTGTGTTCCTATAATTCTTCACAGTGTAATTTAAGAAAAGTCCACTATCCATGTCACTATTAAATAAAAGGTAAAAAGGTGCTATTACCCCAACGTGACAGCTCTCAATTAGCCTACCTAAGGACAGAGATAAATGTGTCTACTTATAACTTACTTGGCATGAGTCCAAGGAGTGGGTGGAGTTTGAAAATACTCTTTCACCTGGACATGTGATTAAAAATTCACCAAGGGACAGAGGTAGGTAGCCTTGAAAAATATTCTATGTATTTTCTTTTTAGGAGGGAGGTTCCATCAAATTATATTTTCTTTCTGAGGGCTTTGAAGTTGCACGAAGCTGATAAAATCTATTTGAATCAGTGATTATGTTCAAAGAGGAGACAAACGGGAGGCCAGACAGGCTTTTTGTTCAGATTGGCAGTCTCTTTTGCTTATCTACTGTTTTAAAGAATTCATAATTAGCTTTTGGAAGTACTGATAATATTTATTGAAGTTTTTTTTCTTTCTTTTACAATTACTAATGAATTTTACTTGTAATAACTTGTAAACTCTTGTTGGAATGTAAAAAAGCAAAGGTTTAGGAATTCATCAGTAAATTCATTCTTTAGTTGAAAAAAATAGTATTCTCACTTAACCACTATGTAACAACAATGAAGAATAATTTTATGTTTTCATATATGCAGCACACATCTAATTATTTGTAAGATGTGAAGTCCCAATGAAAGGCAGTTTCTCATTCCAATAAAATTAATATTCATGAGATGCTGGTAACTTCCTTCGTATGATACAAGTCCTCTAGTTCTTTTTAACATCTGAAATAGGGTTAATCGTTTTGTTTAGTTCAACAGATTCATTGAGCATCCATGGTGTGCAGTATTGATGATCTGTTTTAATCCTGATGGCTCACCATATTCTGTCGTACAACTACTAAGATAACATGATGGCTTTTACTTTTTTTTTAAGCATAAGAAGGATTTTTTTGGTAAGATACCTCTCTCAACCATGAGGAATTACTACAAATTACCTGACCTAGCTTGGCAAGTCTGTGCTGTATTTTCAACTATAGAAAATGGGAAGTGGATGCCACATACATCTTGAATTCATAAATATACCTGTTCAAATAACAGTGACCCAAACAGGATCAAAATGTACATTCCCTTATCGAGATTCTGATAGTAGTCATTTTGCATCCAGAAATATTCTAAAGTGACTTTTTTCTTTTTTTTTAATTAACACTAATCGAATGTTTTCTCACAATATTTTCAAGCATTTCCACCAGGGGGCACTCCCCTCATTGAAAGCTCTGGGCCAAAAAAAAAAAAAAAAAAAAAAATTCTAAAACACAGGAGATTGTCCACACTGGCCACTTTAGAGCTCTTGGAGTGTTCCAGGGTTTGAAACATTGCTTCAGATCATCAGCAGATTCCAGGCAGAAAAACTGCACTTGTTCCAGTAGGACAATTAATTTAACTGGAAATAAAATGTTTTGCTCCTGCAATACTTTCGTACTTAAATGGGAAGGCATGCCAGTATCCAAACATGGACAATAAGTAGAAAACTCTAAATTCTCTCTCCAGTGACACACCATCTCCTTCTTTAAGTCGTACTGGCATGACTTTGTCTTGCATTAGCAAGACTTGAGAGGACATTATTTTTTTATTTTTTTTCATTTGTTTGATTTTCTCACTATAGTTTTCTGCTTCTTCGGGAAACATTGGCAGTAGAAATATGTGATCTATTACTTTGTTATTTAAGATTTTAAAATGTCTAATTTCAAGTTTCCCAAATAGAAAAGAATCCTAAATATTTATAGGATACCTTTTGCCCTAATTTATTTTTTAAATTACTGAACAATTAGTAAAATAAAGATCTCACAAAATGCCACATAAATTTTCAATGAAGGCATACCCTGAGTGCTAATAATTACTATTAAGATTTACCCCCGGGTGGCATATCGTCTTCACATTTGTATTATATTTGCAGTCTTTTTTCCTTTTGTGATCTCTATAAACATAATTATTAGGTTTAATAAATATCAAACCCATATGTGGTAGGTATTGTGTTGGGATGGCAAAGATGAATATTCTACTCCTGTACTCCAGGAATTTATGACATTTATGTCTACTGAATGTTTGCATCTCTCTCTCTTGTTTCTATCATTGATATTTTTTGCTTTGCCAAGCACATTTTTAAATATATAACATTTGGTGGGGATGGGTATTGGGCAAGGGCTATTTTGTTACACTTATTTCAGAATGCTTTTTTTTCTTGTGACCTGTGTGTTTTGATTTCAATATGACATATCCAAAACAGTCAATCTAATTAGTTGTCCTTGTGCAAATTAAATAGCTGATGATTGATCGCCTATTTGAATTTTAGTAAACTCACTGAAAGTTTTGCTCTAATGTGGAGTTGTGGCATTACCCCTGTATCATGAACCCAAGGATGTGTGCTCTTCATTCCTCAGTCACATTTCTTATGGTGAAACTGGAAGTTCAGGTCCAGTTTCTAGGCTTTGGTTGCAGTAGACCAAGTGAGATTTCTTTAAAGTTAACTCTTTAGCCCCCCAGAACCTGTGGAAGGTTATTTTAAATACCAGCTTGTAAATCATTTTAAAACTGGACAGTGCTTTTTATACTATCTACCCCCAACTGTTATATTTAGGTAGGATGGTACATTATCTTGAGGAATTGGAAATAAAACTAGATTTGTACTTCTAGGAAAATACAGGAGGAGAAAGGCCCTCAACTGTTATAGCCTTGGGCTCCACCATTTTGATAAGACACTTTCACCATTTCTACAAGGTTATTACAAACTGGATTTGCAAATTATATAGATATCTTGGTGAGATTTTATTCTGCTATATAGTATGAGAAACAGATTCCGGTTAAGTGAAGAAAACATGCTATTCTAAGTGCTAGTCTATGTTCAAGACTGAGGAGACAGGGGCTGCTCAGCTCTTACAAAATGGCCAGAAAAAAATTTCCAGTACTTTTGTTTTATACTATCCCTTAAACATTGAGAAAGTCACCACATTTTTTAAAAAGGTCCATTCAAAAGTTTAAAAATTGGTTGAAAAATAATGTTGTTTTGGGGAAGAAAGATAACTTAGAGGAGTTTTCTGGTTTATAAATTTCTTTGGTCACTAGAAATTATTTTTATTAACTAAGAAGTTGATAACTGCAGAACTTGATAATATTCTTTTCCTGGGGGTGTACTGTGATGAATTTTTTCAATATGAAAAAGTGGTTATATGTTTCAGATTTTACCCATGGTTTCTGAAGTTCAGAACTTTGACCTGTTACCCAGTAGATTAGCATAGCAAGATGGTACTTAGAATGGTTTGGGATAGTTTGTGGTTCTCTTTAAATGGCAAATTGGAAGGGCCACCTGGTGTCATTTACTTTGATGATTTGAAGATTAAGAAGTATGTTAAAATATTGCTTGTGAAAATGTAGTATAAACCTTAAGAGATGCTTTAGTAATATTCATTATTTTTCTGGTACGTTGCAGTTAATTTTCTTCAAAAGGTCTACTTACTGCCCTAGAAATGGCTTTGTATCTTTACAGATTGAGCTTGTTGGCATTCCACTGCCTTTGTCTAGGCAGCTTGAGAACTATACAGTTCAGTGCTATTGTATTATGAGGATTTCATTTATTCTTAACTTCCCTCCATCGTCTCTCTGTGAAAGATTTCATGGCAAGTTAAGCTACTCAAAGGAAGGAGACCAATTAGGCAGTTTCAGTTTATGTTATATGTAAAGCAGATGCTTAATAAAATTAAGAATACAATTGAGGCTCTCTTCTCCACCACTTCAGTTGTAACTAATGTATTCCCATGTAGAATTCATGCCTCTGACGGTTCACTTTCCAAACCAAGTAGAGAAGGCAAAAGGGAGGATCACCTCTGGCTGGACAGAGCACAGGAGCAAGCTCACCCTCTGCTTTTCATTCCCTACAGGGCTTGCTTTCAGAAATCCTCCGGAAGGAAGAGGACCCCAAGACTGCATCCCAGTCTTTGCTGGTAAACCTTCGGGCTATGCAGAATTTCTTGCAGTTACCAGAAGCAGAAAGGGACCGAATATACCAGGATGAAAGGGAAAGGAGCTTAAATGCCGCCTCTGCCATGGGTCCTGCACCCCTGATAAGCACACCGCCCAGCCGCCCTCCCCAGGTGCCGTGTCCTCTTCTTTGCCATTCTTTTTGCTTTCTTTCCTCCTTTTTTAATGTTTAAGGAAGAATCTCAACAAGAAATCAGATAGCTAGATATAGATTTTTTTTTAAATGTCATAGAGTTTCTGGAAGAGAATTTAGTCCCAAATTACTAATTCTGATATAAAAACAATAAACTACTAATTAGATAGAGGAAAGAAAATTGCTTTGTGTCGCTCCATTCTTTGGGTGCTTTCAGGGTGAAAGGAACCTTTAAATGGAATAGCTGCCTCTACTACTATTATTAAGTGAAGAAATATTTTAAACTCAATAGAAAAAAAAATAAAAGGATAAAGTCAGTTTTATCCCTACCAGTTTTAGAACTGCCATTTGAATAGTAAATAAATAAAAATAAGTAATTCCATTTGTATTTATGCTTTCCAATACGAACTGCAGCTGGTACCAATTACACATCATCTCATTTGTAATCTTTCATAATTAAGTTTAATACCGTCCTTGAAGGCAGCTTTAAATGGGACTGATAAGGAATTCCATCTATATTCCCAGAAATGGGCACATTTTCAGTTTTTCCAAATTTCTCCACTTGTTTTTTTTTTTTTTTTTTTGAAGGAAGAAAGTTATCTTTCAGGTAACTTGTGTATGTACATGTGTATTATGATTTTTTGAAATCAAGCTTTAAAAATAGCCTCATGACCATTGTGAGAATTTAAGAAATTAATTTCAGTTCAAACCATTAGGTAAAAGTTTGATAGTGAATTAGACTCAAAATCCACAAGCAAATGTATTTTCTTACATTGTTTAAAGTCAATTAAGAATGTTTAACATGTTTAAATAAGGTCAGCTTCAATGGATAAAAATTGAATGTGGAACACAGATTCAGAGTATTCACATAACACAATGTCATAATGAAATTATATGAAGTTAACTTTTTTCATCAGTAGTAAAAAGAAAATCATATGTGTTCCAGTACAGAAATCTAGAGAAAGCCTATTCAGCACTAAAGAACGAAACTGGTACAGAAACTCCATAAAGGAAGAATAGACATAATATTCAGCCACTGTTGAGGGTGTGAAAATATATATCATAATGTTCTTAAATAATGACTTTTGAGAAATGTCCCCAAAATCCATTTTCTTCATTTTATTTAATGAAAATAGTATTGATGTCTGCATGAACCAACTGTAAGGAAGTCATTGCTGTACTTGTGAATAAAAATGTCAAGTTTCTCTGGGAGAGAAGAATGGCAGGTGCATACATACACACCTGCCTACATGCACACAGTAATGGAGTTTGATCTGTAAATTCTATGAAAATACTTCTTAAAATAAAGAATGAGGAATTCTTTATATATGACTTTTGTAAGAGTGATTAAACAAAAAAGTACATTACCTGGGACGTGGTTTAACACTTTTTTTAAAAAAAAAATTTTTGCACTATTTGGAGTTAATACACTTTTGTTAGTTTTGTTCCTGTATTTATCACTGGCCAGGTGATTACACTATCAGGATTCATTAACCAAAGTTCTCCTTAACCAAAATTACATGATTTTTATTAAGTGATATTTTTTTCATATAGACTTAAGATTCTGTAGGGTAGTTTTCCCATCTGTATGTATAAAGACATTATTTACTGTGATAAGTTGAGATAGAAAATATATATAATTTCTTTTGGCCTGAATTACTGATTACTTAGTTGAGCTACCCTTGGCAGTATTTATTTGTTCTCAAGAAGGGTGGAGATCAAACCAAAGTATATAGATACTACTACATATTCTTAGTGGAATTCTTTCAAAGAAAATGTTTCTATTAATTCAGTATTACTGACCATCTAACCAAATTCTGAAACAATTATCTGATATATGTACATATGTCCCATTTTATTTTATAGCTATAACATAAATCTTTAAGGTATGCTGTTTTCCTTAGGAAGAATCCTTTTGCATTACTTAATGTTATCGCAATCAAACTCACTACCGATTTGTTCACAGTTTACTCTTTAATGATGATTTACTGAATTAAATTTTAAGATATTCTTGACCTATTAAAGGAATTATTACTGCAAAATGAGTATTTTGGATTTGGGGAAAACATGCTATAGAGCATTGTGTTAGGACTGTTTCACAGCGGAGTTGAAATTGAATGCTGAAACTGGAAACAATGCACCACACAAATAAAAGTGGTTTTAATAATATGCTAATTGCAAGTGACTAAAATGGAAAGAATAAAATGGAGGAAACCACAGGTACACAAACTAATTGCAAGATTTTGTCTTCTTTAATTATGTATTTTGCTGGAGAAGAGTGTGTGTGAAATCATCATACATTTCATTTCCCCCCAAATGAAGAGACTTGAAACAAATCTTGGACTTGAGTTGAACTCAGTCTCTGATTTCTTTCTATGAGGAACTTCAAGTTAAAGGGAGAGAGGTCCTTAGTAACTCAGGGAAGGCCCAGACTGCCAATAGGCTTGAGAGACTGATTCTTTTCAGCTCTTTTAAGGTAGGAGTCACACATAACTTTAGAATGCCCCTAGCGCAGACCACATCAAACATGTGAACTCTTGAGGTACTTGAATTCTAAGTTATCTTCAAGGAGGGATTGCTCTGGCTATGGGCAATCCATATAGCTCCTATGAGTACCTCACCTGGGAAGACTTAGACCAGATTCTGGAAATAGCAAAGCTCTTGGCTGGCTCTGCCTGGGTTCAGGGCCTCCTCTGCAGACCTGTCCCTTGCCCTTCAATGGTAGCAGCCTTACCATGGGTTTTGCTCCTAGGGCAGTAAGCTCTGAGCCAGACATGTTTGGTGAAACTATATTTTCACAATTTCTATACTTTAATTCAAGGAGTAAAAATATCCTGCACTTGATAATGGTTCACAGTTTTCTAAGCACCTTCACATACATTAATTCTTGAAAATCTCAAACCAGCCTTTTTCTGGGAGAAAAATAAGAAACCCAAGTGTAAAGGTTTAATCAAAGTTTTCAAATGTCCCACGAAGTCTGGTTCTTTCCTCTGCTGCAAGCCACCACCTCAAAATACAAACTTCTTTTAGAAAGGGGAAAATGGAACTTGAGGGCTCTTTCTGTTTGTCCTAAGGGATGAGAAGGTGTATGGTTAGATTAGGAAGAAGAACACATGTGAGAACATTGTTCTAATGAAATAAACGAGCTTTTCGACAAATGATCCACATGGAAAAACTTTAACGATGGCATTTCTGGGATTATAGAGATAATACCTCTTCCAAACTATGGTGATAAGAAAATACCTGGGAGAACCCAGTCCCTTCAAAAGTTTCCTGGTCCTAAGGTTTCTTTTCTATGCTGCAGATTTTCCTAATAAGTTTATTAGAAAAAGTTTTTTTAAATAATAATGATTATTTTCTCAGAATGATTTGTTCCACAGAACAGATTAGTTTTAAGTTGATGATTTCTACCTTAGGTATGCTTATTCTGGTTTTATTTGTGTAATTTTATGCATGTGAGTTTTGGAGTTAAATTAATTTTGCAATTTCAGTTTCCATAAGGACTGTTTGAAAGCATATAATTATCAAGTTATAACTCAAATATGAGTTATATAATTCTTTTTTTCCTTTTTTAGCATCTCATGTAATTTAGCTTCTTAAGTAAGGTGTGATATTTCATAACAATGCTTTAGAAAATGATCAAAGTTCATATAAGGAATATAGAATTAACCTGGTAGCTACACCATTACATCTCTGTACAACAAGTACCTCTAAAATATAATGAAACATATGTTCATCTTGATTTCAGGTTCCGTTATAGGTATGAAATTAACACTTGATAAAAGTTTTATTTGTTATGGATCCCTTGAAAACATTAAGATCCTACTTAGGTGTTTATAAAATGCTTCTCATCAATAGTCATCTTTAAAAAAGCTATAAGACTTTTGAAGTCTGTTTGGAACGTAGGTAGTATTGTTCCTACAGAAGAAAAAGAGTCCAAAAAGATGGAAACATGATACCAAAGACAGTATTAATATACAAAAATGTGAGTGTGGGGATTATTTTTTGGCACTAATAATCATGCCACAGGATGGCATGTTTCGATACAGTATTACTAAGAAAGTATTTGTAGTTTGAATACCTTAGAAAATACATTCAGGCTGAATTTTGAACATTACTTTTAAACCCATTAGCTTCTGAAACTCAGACATTAATGAGCAAGATTTAGCAAATGCCCGTCAAAAAACAGGCCCAGCATCTTTCAATAAGTAAGGATTTTTCTAAGTAAAGCCCAAGAACATCACGAACTCTCTATAGTCTCTAAGATAAGCACTCACACCAGACAAACCTCAGATTTCAGCCTTGAGCTGTAGACAAATCACTTAACCTCTGTTAAAAGAGAATTTTTTCAACTTTAAAATGGGGTGATCATATACCTACTCTGGTCTGTTATGTAGGTTAAGCAGTTAATATGCATTAACAGAATGCCCAGCACATAATAACTAACTAATAAATGTCAGCCTTTATTACAGTAATTATTAAAAGTACATAAAACTTTAATTCTGTATATGTGAGAGCTAAGTGTTTGCAGGCAGTTCCTCATGCATCAAAGAGGAGTAGCAAAGTAGAGTTCATTTTATCCAATCCGGAAGTATGATTTGTGGGTTTAAGCAATACATGAAGAAGCACAGTAGAATTTTCATGGAAAATTTGTGTTCTACACAAGTTTAGTGCAATATAAAGCAGACCTTAGCACTGCACCCTGTCCCCACATGGGAGAGTAGATAGCAGAAGCTCCCGTTCCTAACTACTTCCCTGGCGCCGCTATAATAATGGAGTAGTGCACACCACCTTGATAAAAGCTATTCAGAGGGCAACTGCATTTATTTCACCTCCTGTGCTATTTGCGGAGAAGAGCTGAAGAGTAGTTTGTTTTGCCTGGAATGAACTACTTTATGAATTTTAATGTGTGATATAATATTAAAAGCTAAACCAGGATTAAAGAAGATTTTTTTTTGTACTGAGCTAAAATAGTACTTAGTAGAGTGAGGTATAAAAGATTTTTGTTTCCATTTTTACCTGGGGAAAAATTCAGCTTTCATATTTTGAAAAGCTGTCCAACTCAGTTCCCCTTAAGCAATAGCTTGTGTTTGGGGGAAAAAAATGTGATTCCAGAAATCTAATAGCTTATCTACGATAAGATGCATATCTGGGCCAACAAGATGGTAAAGAACTCTTATAAATATTTTTTAAGTAAATATTTCAGACAGATACTTTTTACTTTATATTTTTATAAAGTTTTATCACATTCTTTTTATAAAAAAAAAAGTTTCATGTATGCTTGTTTTCTACTTTGTTTTAATTGGATTGTGTTGCCTGTTAGGAAATGATTCCTTGATTTAGAAGTCTTGCAAATGCAAATTTTAAATCTCGATTTTTAGTGCAAATTGTAACTGCTTTATAAAAAGTGTATTAGCCAAGAAATTTTTAGAAACAAAATTATGGGGTCGAAACAAATGATTATAGCCCACCTCAAAGATAAATTCTCAAGTGTAATTTTTACAAAAGAATGAAAATTATTTCAAAAACAGACAAAAACACCCAAGTTTCCAAAGCCTGCTCTCCTAACTATTGCTAACCAGATTGCTACTAAGAAACTGTTTCTTCCTAGGCACTGGACTTTGTGCCCCCACTTCTAATAACATTCAATTTTCAAAGCAATTGAAATGGCTTTTCTTTCCTCTTTCATTTAAGCAGTGAGAAAAATAGGTATTAAAAGGGACCCTGTGGGGTGCCTAAATCTTATCCCTCTGCCTCAAAGCAGGACCACCCCAGAGCAAAGTTTCCAATCTCACCAAAGCAACTTTGTAGGCAATTTATGGTAATGCGTTAACTCTTCTGGCTCCTAAAGTGGTGTTTAGCAGATTATTGCTTCAAAGCCCTGTGTGCTTTCTTGGAGGCCTCCAGTCGTTAATGGACCTCTGTGAGGGCCCTTGCTTGCCGTTAGTCCCAGAGTTGGAAAGGGAACTCTGGAAACCCAGCATGGACTCATGCCATTCTGTCTCCAGGTAATAATTGAAAGGAGGCAGTGAGTCCTAGGCAGTGGGTCACCTGCACTACCTCACCTGCTGTGTCCTCTTCAGGCCTGTTGTCCACCTATTCCACACCCTTATCCTTTATGTGCATAGAGAAGCAATATGGTGGAAGAATCTCCTGCCTCCTCAAAAAAGTCATAGGTGAATTATTTTGTGAACAGGCTAGAAGTTAGAAGGACTCAGAAAGTACATATCATACCAACAAAAAAAGGTGGGGGGAGTACATTTCAGAGGGGTCTTATATTTATTCTTGAGAAGTAAGTCTCTGGGAATGATCTCTATTCCTGTTTTCATGCCAAATATTTTGGGGACCAGGTAAAGTAAACTTGGAGTCTTACAGATTGGCTAGAGATGCATGTCAGAGCCCCCCCAAAATCATTCATTTGTCCTAAAATGTACTCCATTTTCTATTTTCCATAGTTTATGTGAGAATTTGTACAAGATGGTAAGGATCTAGTGGAGAGAAACCTGGATTCTGTAAAGGACCCTGAGAAGTGAGGTCCTTGATCATTTTTTACTTTATATTTTCATCATTTTTTTCTGTGAAAATTTAGCTTCATCGTTCATATGTAAATTTTCAAGGCTGGTTCATATAACCACATAAGAAAACATTTGGAGGTAGAAAAGCAGTCCTGTCAATAAATTTTGAGGTTGAGATTGGATTTTCTCCCTAAAACTGTGTGGCATTTTTCCTGCTTGATATCTGTTTATCATTATTATCTACAGTGTTGGTACAAATTTTTTCACTAGTACTAATGTATTTGTAAAGTCACTGATTATATATTTTGTGTAACTTACAATAATGTTCTGTGAAATGTTGTGAAACATTTTCTTATTGTCTAGTTCCACAAGTCAAAAGGAAATAGTTATATACAAGGGTGCCAGGAAAAGATGAAATAATTACACAGAACAGCTTGGACATGCACGTGTGAAATGCAACCAGCCTTTATGATAATTAAGCAAGGCACTCTACCTGTTTCATGGATGGATAGAAGATTTAAATATGCAGTTCTGCAAATGGCTTTGTTATGGAAGATTTTTTAAATGAAACATAAGAGGAAAAGGCATAAAGAAGAGTCTAAAATTAAAAAGGCCATAGTACATAATAGCTATTAGTGATGCAGTTGTCTATTAGGCACCACCGGGTACCCAGTGAAGACACAGCACTGTGCATTATGATTTTAATTGTGAGTTTCCTTTGTTAGGATTGCAATGGAAGGTAATTGGGAGACAATTAGTTTAGGGTTTTCAAGTCTTTGAAACTATTCTGTTTTCCAGCAAACTTACTTTATGGCATTATAATTCCTGGTTGTCAGCTGGCAGTTGCTGTCACATTACAGATGCAATCACCTGTGACAATGTGACTTCCTTAACTTAAGCAGTCTGATCTCAGGGCAATAACTAATATTGAATGACTGCACTGTTGATCACCTTGATCATAAAAGGAGCAACAGTGTCCAGTTTGGATGCTGAGCCTGAGATGCTTCAAAACAATTTGGCCAATGAAAAATGACAGCCATGTTCAAAATGTTTTGTAGGTGAAAACAGCTACTATTGCCACTGAGAGGAATGGGAAACCAGAGAACAATACCATGAACATTAATGCTTCCATTTATGATGAGATTCAGCAGGAAATGAAGCGCGCTAAAGTGTCCCAAGCACTGTTTGCAAAGGTTGCCGCAACCAAAAGCCAGGTAAGAGCCTCTATTAGGCATGGAGAATGTTTGTCTGTATGTGGAATGCTTGTGGAATTTTCATTAACAGAGGTGTCTGTTTTCAATGTGAACTTGCATCACCAAGAGGTCACAGTCTCTAGGATTACGTACAGAGCTCTGAGATGAAACCGTGTTCAGATGCAGTTTATATTAGCTCAGCTTTGTTTTCTCCAACAGTCACTCCTAGAATAAGGATTCCTCTGTCAATCCCTGCATCAGTTTATAGTTCCTTTCAGAGGAACATCATAATGTATAGGAAGCTCTTGGTCCTGTTCATTGCAGTAGAACCATTCCCTTAAACGACTGTTTCATAATATTACTTAGATGACCTTGACATTTTATTCTACAATAGTAGAGCAAAAGTTACACAGTTTGTCTACAACTATTAGGTGCACTTATTGGAACAAACTGCACACATCTTTACTTGTTGATGATCTTATTTTTTCTGTAGATTTATACACAATACAGAAATTAAATTGCAATTAGAAAATTCATTCAACTCTAATGAGTTGTAACTGCCTAGACTTGAATTGGAAGTTGCAAATCTCTACAAAACAAAATTAAAACAAAAGACTATGTTGCCTTTTGTCAGTATACTATCACGTATTGATAATTTTTATTCATTTGTAAGAAGAAATTCATAGTTGTCTGTAAACACTTTTCCAAAGCCAAGAATGCTTTTTAAAGGACCAGAAGAATACTAAACTTTCTTCCCCTTCACAAAGGATTTGATAACAGCATCAAGGTGAGATTTATATAACTTGAAATTTTACACAAGTATATTTTTATTATCACTAATGAACCCTCTTTTATATAACCACCCAGCTTGATTTGTGATGAATATGTGCAATTCTGGGAGTATTTACCACATGACATATTTATAATACAATACCTTTCTAAGTTTTCCTAAAATTTTACTGTTGACATTATTAGCAGTACTTAGTGGAGTTTTGGTTTAGAAAAATGTTGTTCTTGTTTAAGTTATAGGCTGGATGAAATCACTTAAGGGATATCTTGGAAATGTTATATAAAAATGATTAAACTCAAGCTGTGGACTGTAAAAATTATAGCTTTATAGGCCACATGCCTGCCTACCCTTCAATCACTGTCAAAGTGATAATTTCTACAATAATATGTTTCTTTTATTGTGAGATTCTAAACATCAAGTGCTGTTTAAACATTAAACTGAATTGTTTATGTTAGTGCTGTACTCAGCGTGTCATACATCAGGCCACCGTAATCTCTCATGGAATGTAAAATTCTGTCATGAATCATGGCTTGTATATCGGAAATTACTGTAATTTTGATTGGAAATTACAGGGCTCTTGAAATGTTTCTAATTATGATAGAATGTTAGAGCCGCTTCAAACCTGTGTGCTTCTTCAGATGTCTTCATTTACACACCAAGGCTCTGCATTAAGGAGAAGTGTCCTGTTCTCACCTCACCCACCCACCCTGCACATTCTTGTTTTGACTATTTAGTCTAATTATGATGAGGATCTCTTATTTAAATATATATTATCTTGCCTTTCTTTCTGAGTCTCTACATCTTTTTCTTCCCCTGACCTGTCCAATTACCAAGAATAATACTTCATTCCTACGAGAGCCACACACTTTCCCCAAATCTCCAAACTGAAGAAACTATATGTGCATTATAATAATCAGGTCAGCCTTAAAACAAAACAAACAAAAATTAATATTAAAGCTTTTCAATGCCTATCATTTAGTTAGTCCCTGTCATCTGTAATTTAATTCAATCTACTGCCCCTTTCCCATGTCTTTTCTGACTGTAGCGTAGCTCCCTATGGTTAACTGTTAACTCCCATTTGCTACCTGTGACCTCATTCTTTCCTTTAAATGATGCTCTGGATGCCCCACCCCTGGACTGAATTACTGACTTTGGAACAATTCAGAAGGTGGTGGCAGTTGGCTAATACTCAGGAGTTTTTAAGCATCCTTGCTCTTTGTTCCTTTCCTTGTAGATCCTCCTAAGTTCCTATTTCAGCAGTGTCACCACTTCTGAAGAAGCATCTGCCATGGTGTCATATTTCCCAAAACGTCCCACACTTATAGTTGGTCTCCTCCTTCTGGTTGACTAATAATTCAGATTGTAGGCTTTCCTGGGAAGCAGACTATTAACTTTCATTCCTTTCAGTAGTTTTTCCTCATTTCTAATAGATTCTAGCTTCCTTTGGGAATTTTCTCTTAGCTGTTCAGTTTGGGTATCAGCACTACCCGCTTTATGAAAATATGTACAAGGATTGATAATTATTAAGACAGCCCCAAAACAGTATTGGTAGCAGGAAATCTGATTAATAAGGAAAGGTGGTCTTTTACTTAGGTTTTATTGTTCTGCCATGATGTCATGTGAAGGAAACAAAAACCAACAAACCAAACAAACAAACAAAAACCTACTTGGAATTGTACTGACCTTTTTCATGGTCAAAATCCATTACTTCTAAAATAGTTGCTCCTACCTCAGATGTACGTGCAGGGCTTGTCAGAGTGAAGCAGTCCTCCCCCAAGAAGCCAGAAGAACCAGGGCACATCATCTCAGCCCATCTCCCTTCATCTGCTTCTGTGTCTCACCCTGGTTGTCTGGGTTGGCCTAACAGTCATCACCTCTTTCAAACTAGACCCTATCCTGCATTACATATTATCTACATTTAATTTAGTAACCCTGTGAGCTGCTGTTATTTTCCTCTGCTTCCACATGAGAGTCTCTGAGTTAATAAATAGTAAAGTCAACTCCAACTGTTGTCCTGAGGGTTCCCACTGTTGTCCTGAGGGTTCAAGGCAGTCTCAGTACTGAAGTCCACCCTGTCTTGGAAAAGAGGAATTATTAGTCACTGGATTCATAAATAATAGAAGCCATGTAGGCTTTCCTTTCTTCATTGGCTCATTCGTGGACTCTTGGAATCCAGGCCTTTTCATGCCCGATGGAGGTGGGTATATGCACTGCAAGATTCAAGGGAGTCTGTGAGGTCTAGACTGTGACTCCGGTGCCATAATATTTGGATATTATTTAACTCTATTGTGCCCAAGGTTCTTTTCATGTGAGAGGAGGTCACATGTTACAAGGTATGCAGAGGAGCTCTTAAATTATACAGCACCATACACAAATGGATAACATTTCATAATATGCTAAGTAAGAGGTTCCAGAGTCTACATGGATAAGAGTGATTTATTTATCATGTATTTATGTATCTCAAATACCTTCCATTTTAAAAGGTAAGGCATGCTCTGCTGTGACTAATGCACAGAGTATTTTCAGTAAAAGAAACTCGTGTAGGTTCCATCATTTCACATGTATTATATTATCTCTTCTCTTCAATGAATAATAGAAATGAGGTTGTTTTTAACTCTAATAGAAATGTCTGGATAAAATATGCAAGTAAAAACTGAAGGTAGGCTACTTTCTGTGCTTGGTTAGGAAAGCAGGCTAATGCAAACTTTAAAAAAGATGATATGCTTTAAACATAATGTGAATAGCTACAAATGAATACACTTTATATTCTGGGTATTCAAATAAGCAGCAGTTTTTCCAAGTGAATCATATTGGAATTTTATCAAACATTTAGTCTGATAACATTCAAATAATTATGAGAGCAGAATTTGCTAATTTTACTGTTTAAAAAAAATAGTTGATTTGGGTAATAACCATTACGGTATCAAGGTTCAGTTACTGTTCATTGGTTACAGTGTTTTCATATGGGAGATGGAAATGGAATTTTTTCCTTAATAGTGGCAGATGTTGGAATCTAATTTTATTCCACAGCAAACCCCCTGAGAGCTCTGAGACTTAAGGTGTGTGTCCAGCAAGGGGACATTAGCAGCGCTGTAGGCCTTGCCTTGTACCTCGAATTGTTACATTGATTTTCATGTTTGCCGAGGTGCAGTTTGCAGATCCAGTAGTGTGGTAAGGGGTAAAGGGCTTTCGCAGAGCAGCCCTGCAGCACCACTTGTGTTTAGAAAATAACTCCTCTCTCGTGTTATATTGAACAGGGTGTTTCTTTTGGGCAAAGGAACTAGATGATGAAAATTTTATTTGACTTCATATACTTGCAGTATAATCTTTTGCAATCTTTGCAAGTTACAGGACTCTGGCCACCACAACTTCGAATAGATCTATGGTTTTTAACACACACACACACACACACACACACACACACACACAGAAAAAAAGAAGATTTTGGATTCTGCAAAAATAGCACAACTGATAGAAGAGATCAAATCATGTAAAATCTTCTTCTCTCTCCCATCTACTTTTCAGACACTCTTTTGTCTTTAAGGTTCATGGCCTCTAGGATGAGCAGGGAGGTAAGGAGGAGGACAGAACCCATGCTCTTTGGGTTCATAGGCTTAAAATGAAAAAGAAAAAAGCAAGCAAGCAAGCATCATTCTGACTTTTAGGTTTGGAAATTCTTAAATGGTGATTAGAATGAATTAAATACAAGTATGATACATGTCACAAACCAGTGGGGCTAGGAGCAAGGCTTAAAAAAAATGTCATTTTTATGGCCAGAAATTGGAATCTATAGTGACAAAATCAAGTATAAAATCTCCAGTGACACTATATTCTGTATTCCAGCAAGTTAGGTAGGGAAGTCATCTTTTATTTGTTAGGATTAGCTTGCATTTCATGGAAGCCACAGCCTGAAGCTGTGCTGATTCATTCTCTTGGAATGCATGGGCAACAGACTTTGCTGCAACAGGAGCTCACCTGTGTAGCCTTCTATTTAAGGCACACAGACAGCCCTGCAGACTTGAGAGTCACTGTTATTCCTGGTGCCACATCCTTCTGTCACAGTCTGTGAGAAGGTGTTTA
Source organism: Glaucomys volans (assembly GCA_020662805.1). Classification (NCBI taxonomy): domain Eukaryota; kingdom Metazoa; phylum Chordata; class Mammalia; order Rodentia; family Sciuridae; genus Glaucomys; species Glaucomys volans. The sequence goes on along the minus strand of JAJEJO010052211.1, from coordinate 431,742 downwards.
CATTGTGTCCTCAGAGCCCCTTGTCTTGGGCACAGGAAGTTTTTCTTCAACCACGGTCTGAAGAGATACCCTTACATGTTCTCCATCTAGTCCTTAAAAAAAATGCTGAGTAGAAGAAGCTGTACCTGGGCAGGTACAGCTTACATCTCCCTAGATCTGTTTGCATGAGAAGGAAGGGGCAAAGGGAGCATTTGTGGGGAGAACTAGGAAAAAAATAAGACAGAGTGAAGGCCCTGCAATCTCACATCTCAGCCATCTGCCTATATGAGGTTTGATGTACATTTTAGGAAACTCCTGTGCTGGATTCTTGAGTGAGAAGAAGGTGGAGTTCCTGAGTCTCCTATTTAAGGTGTTCTGTGTTAGCAGTCATTGCTGAGACTCTCTTAACGTCTAAATGGTGGGAATCCATATGGGTTTCAGTTTTCTAAAATGTTGACCTACCTTCATATTTGTAGTCAAATGCCAAACAGGACTACTGAAATTAATGGTTTTAAATATTGACATACTCTGGTAGTCTGAAGGTACATGATTATATATTACAGATTTTTAAAGATTTGGTTAAATTTGTGAATCTGAATATGAGCCCTTTTCAGATTTTTGACTTCTGAAAATAAGCTTATATTTTAGTAAATCTAAGATTTGATCAAGAAGGTCACAGTTATTAAATAGAAAACTTAATTGCCTATAATATTTTTGGCTAGAAAGCAATGTACAGGGAGGGGGTATTCTGTCTCCCATATACTTGGTATTACCTACTTTATTTAACAAGTCAGACAAAAATTTTTGGCTATCTTCTTGTTACTTTCAAATAATTTAAATTTTTCACTTTTTCCCTCTAAACTTAAAATTGATTAACTGAAAGCCGTAAATACATTTTCTTCTTTGACTCATTTAATAAGTTTAGCTGTTACAAATATAGTCATAACTAGTTGAGCCCAGTTTCTCCTTTTTTTAGAAAGTGTCACAAGAAAATTTTTAGACAAGATTTACAGAGACTCCATTTGTAAGTATTGGGCCAGCTCTTTAAAGAGAATCATCATGTGATGAAGGACAAGGAAGGTCACTGTAGGAGGGGCCACTTTACAGTACTTCCACATGTACATTCTGAAGCTTGTGTGTGTCAATTATGTATTTATAGAAGCTGCTTTAATCTCAGGCCACCCTTTGTCCTAAACTGGTAACATAAGCTGAAAAGTATAAGTCTAGAATATTCCATGAAGAATCCTCTTTTTGGAAAATCTTCTGTATTCAGCGTTGGCAGTGTAATGCTTCAGGACAGGACTAGGTATCTATATAAATGTAAGCAGGGAAGTCAGCAAACAGGGTTTTTAGCTCCTAATGGAGTTAATATTAAAACTTGATGTCATTCAGTCAAACTTAGCACACAATTGTTAACACTGATATAATCCTTTAACAAACCACCAAATTAAGAGAAAGTGTTTTCTCAGAAGTCTCAATAGTTGTCTTTTATGTTTTTGATAATAAAGGTGGGTTTTATTTTAACTTTATCTTCCTTTTTCCTCATGTGAGAAATGAAAATAAAGACCCTGTGAAATGAATGAGCTATGAAAATGCATTTATGCAAAATGACAATAGGAAAATAGCTCTGAAAGAAACCATACTGTTAAAATTCCACCTCAATGAAAGGTGCTAAGAGAGAAGTGGAAGAACTTATGTTGGTAATATGAATCTAATGAAGATTTCTTTTCCTGCCCTGTGAAAAGTACCTTCAGTGTCTTAAAAAGTGACCTTAAAGGATGACTCATTTTTCTAAGTATACTTGTTATACTTTTACATATGCAGTTCTTTTGCTTGGCAAAATGACACAACTAAATCATAGATCATCCATTTAAAAACAAATGTCTATATTTTAGAGATTAGTAAAAATATAACCATTCTTTATTGTTAAATACCTTGTAAAAAATCCAAGATCCAAACCATTCGTGAAGTTGACATACAGTTGTCAAATTGATGAAGATTTTTTTCCCTAAACCTTAATCTACCTCTGTTATGTTAATACGAAAAAATCTATTCTCCTTTGATTTCTTGATTCAACAATTCCAGTTGCCTTTGTGTATTCTTTTTTAATAATTCCCTTTTCAACCAGTATGCTTTAGGAATTGGGTTTAAACACACTGTTTCATAAACTGCCAGCCTCCTCGGCCGCCCCAGTGCCTCTGATTCCGTAAATCAGATCATAGGCAGCATGCTGTCATATAATAAGGTGTCTGATCCTTATTACCAGTTTGTTGATGCACAGACTCCTTCAAATTGACCATTGCAACACATGGTTTCCCCTGAAACTAGCTGTGATAATTAGCGTGGTTCTAATGAGACAGAATGTCACTGATCTTGTGCTGAACTGTCGAGTATCGACGCTACGGATGGGAACTGTCAGAGCCTGCCATCTGTGACAGTGCTTGGCATATTCCAGTGGCAAGGTAGAGCATGCTCAATAGAGTATTTTTAAACAAATGGTCCTTTTCTTGACAAGGGCTCCGTATTCTGTTCAACTGGAAGAATGTATGACCCAAACTTTGTCCAATGCTCAACCCGTTTCAGCATCCAAGTGTAAATACATATGTAAATCTCTGTTGTGTGTTACATAAAAGAGAAGTCTTTTGTTTTGCACGTGAATTTTAAGTGGCCTTCTTTCTCTTGTTTTTTGTTTGTTTGGTTTGGTTTGGTTTTAGCCTCTCCCAAGTGCCCCATATTGTTGGTTAGTAGTAAAGCAGTCATTTAAGATACTTTTCCCCGATTTTAAAATTGCCTTGTTTAGCAGAGATTTGTTGGGGAGTTGGGGATGGCTCCCAGTGATAAAGCAGTCTGATTTAACAGAGGGAAAGGAGAAATGAAGAAATAGTTCAGAATATGTGTAAGAATACACGAGTCAAGTAGAAGAATTAAAATGGACAGTCCACTTAGATCTGTAGACTCCAGAGAGAAGTAGAGGTTTTTTGCAACAGTAGAAGTCCAGCGCTGCTTATCATTCCAAAATATGCTTTGTTGCTTTTTATTTCCTCCTCTCTGGCAGACCACACAGGGCTTGTTCTGAAGAACATTTTCACTAATCTGATCAGGCAGCCAAATACGCCGGGAAAACTGCTTTAATGATCCCACTAATTACCTCAAGTCAATATGAACTGTATTATTAGACTGAGGGAAAATATTCCATTAGGTCTCCCCCTTGGGAGTTTCTCCGCTTTGTGATGTCACTGAAGCCTTCACCCTCTCGCTTGTAATTAATTTTATTTACACACGCAGGCACGCACAAGGTCACACCTGCACAACCGGCGCTGGCCAGGGAGCTTGTGGCACTCCGGCTTAATCAGATCTGTCATAATTACCATTCTGCATGTTTCTGACACACGCTGTGAAATATTTCAATTTAACTGCCGCTACCAGCACAACCAGATGTAGTGCGAGTGTGGCTGCATTGGAAATATTATTCCTCAGGATAAACTCTCTCCTCCTCCTCTTTCCTCCCCCCCCCCCCCCTTTACAGCTAATGTGGCTCAGAAGCTGATGTATCCTGTAAATCTCGAATGCAGCGCTAGATTGATAACAGGCGATTAGACAGTTTAACCACAAACAGCTTGTTCATTTTTCACAAATGAAAACCACATGTGGTGTAACTAAAATTTCATGCCCTTCTTTTTTTTTTTTTTTTTTAAGGGTTGGGGTATGTATTCGTATGTGTTTAAATAAAAATAAAATATAGTCAAAAGAAGTGTCCAGAAAAATGGAGAAGTTGCCTAGCTTTTTCCAGGTTGTTTTAGCAAAACCTGGAAAAATTTGTTTCATCAAATTTCACTTTCACACTTTCACCCAAACTCAAACAGGAAAAAAGATGTATTCTCCATTTTACTTTTCTTCTGGCTGGGAACATAATATCTCTTCACCCTATACCTTTTTATTTTTATTTGGATGTAAATCCTGAAAGGATTTCTAAGAATGGGTAACTTTTGTTTCTAAGGAATAGTTTTCCTTAATTTTTGTTTATTTCTTTACTTTGTTTTGTTTTTAGTGAAAAGTTGTTACTTTAGCCTTTATGGTCAAGTGCCAGACAAAATGATAGCAGTCAGGAAATCTATTTCATAGAGATGTTTGTTGATTTGCAGAATCGTTTTGAAAGGTAGCATTGAAATTCTGTTCTTGTGGAATGCTGGAGATCCCAGACAGAAAATGTAGGCTCAGTAGGTAACCATAGGAGGCCAGAGTTAGCACGAGTCTCAGGAGGATCCAGCCATAAAAGAATGTAAAGTATTGGAGCCATAAGAAAGCAACTAAGCTGGTAGAAAACCTAACTCAGAGAGAGGGAAATAGGATCTGTGGTGATTTAGAATTGTACCTCTAGAGAAGGTTCCCAACAATCCACTTTAGAGAACATTTAAAACACAGATATAGCCTAGTTAAATGTCTTTTAATGCCAAATAAAATACACTCTTGTTCTTTTTATCTTTATTTGTGTTTTACTACTTCAACTTAGAAGCTTCCTAGAGTTCTGTGATAGTTCTTATTATCTGACTGATAAGAATGTGGTTTCTCATGGAGTAGTGGATCTTTTCCTTTGTTCTCTTACTTTCATTTCCCCCCCTTGCTTTCATTTCCCCCCTTGCTTAGTAATTTTCTCAAATTCTTTTTCCCCCCCCTTTAATCTGTGCATCCTAATTTTTCACTGGAGCCTGCTTTCCTCTTAACCTAGCTATTTTCCATGTGTTTTCTGTTTGCTCCATGTTACCTTCCAACTTTGAAATCTAACATTATTTGCCCAGTCATACTTTCATTTGGCCCGAATATCACTTTAAAGGGAAAATAAAGTATTTGCCTTTTACTCAGAACCTTTTTTCCCATCTAAGCTGCTAAGTTCACATAGTTAACTCTTTAGTTAACTCTTTCTTTCTTTTTAGTTTTGACAGTTTTAATCTTACTTTGTGTTTATTTTGCAAGATGTCATTTTTGTGGAAGATTTGATTAAATCCCCACCTCACTCATCTATCCCCAAACCTTGCCTGTTGAGTACACAAATTACCTCCGAGTCTTCCTTTACACAGAAATGAAGGCACCCATTGCTAATAGTGAAATAAACCCATCCCTGCTTTAATCCCTTGCTTTCTAGGATGCCCAAAAAGGGTTCAATATCCATAACATGGTGGCATGGGCATGAGTTTAAGAAATCAGAAAACTAGAAGTAAATAAACTTATGAATTTATTACTGATGTTCTTATTTAATAACCCTGAAGGTTTTGCACAGCTACATTAAGATTTGTGGGGGATAAGGCAGGGTTCAAATTGATCATGTTTCGTAATCACTGGTAAGGATCACCATTAAAAGGAGCCTTGAACTCTTTGCAAATGAAAAATTTCACTTACAATGTGAAAAATCTTCCCCTAGTTTTTCATATTTGCCGACTTTGGGTTTGTATATTAGCATTTCTCTGTGCCTAGCATACCTGTTAATACAAAGAGCAACAGGAACGAAGAGCAAAGCAGTTGCTATTTAGGGACACCGTGGAAGGTATGCAGTTTGACAGTATTTGATATTCTGAGTACAAAGGAAGAGCACATCTTTCCATTAAGTTTTCTTAGACTACAAAAATCCCACTTTTCAAAGAAAATATTTTAATTTTCTTTGTGGACACTGCTAGATTTCTGTCTAATAAGGGACTGGTTTCTGTATGTGCATTAACAAGTTACAGATGCAGATTCCATAGAAGTGTAGTTTACAAACTGCTGGCCCTGGCCAGACCACCATCCTCAGCCATTCTGTGGGTGTTCTTCTCCATTCCTCGTGAAAAGGTGCAGGAAAGAAAACAGGCTCCTTTAGTACTCTTTGCTGTCTTCATTTGGACCCACTATCTTCATTTTTGATCATCTTTGTTGAAGTCATTGATATCATTTACAGCGTAGCTCACAGCATCTGTATTCTTAGCTGAAATGAATTAGAGGGCCTGGCTCCTGATTATCTACATGAGATAGAAATAGGGTAATGGTGGCTAATTTGTAAACCCACCGATGATTTGTGTAACAACTTGTACATGTTCCTCATCTTTTAGAGGAAAGCATCAAGACTTGCAGAGTGGTGCCAACATGCTGGGTAGTTTCAGGAAAGTTGCTCAACCTCATAGACTTTGAACTTCCTCTTCAGGAAAGTAAAATAGGTCAGGTCACAAGGTGTCTAATACACCATGCAGTCCTAGGTTCTGTGAATTTGTGACTGAGACAGGTGTACAAGCGTGAAAGAAGGTTCTATTTTGATTGAAAATACTGCCAACAGGTGTTTCAGTCTAGGAATGAGTCATGGAGAAGGTAAGGGATTAGGGGCAAGGCATGCTATTTTGGGGTCTGCAGCCAAGAAGGATTATTTATGGGCGGCACACAATGAGCAGAATTGGATTTTGGAATTCAGTGTGTGGACTTCATGTTACATAGTGTGAGATGAGCTCAAGATGGATGTGATCTTCATGTGAGATTTGTTCATAGCTGATTGGAACAGTTAGCATACAGGGACCTAGCAGAGTCAGGGCAGTTAGAGCATGAGACAAGCTGAATTAATTTGGGGAATGAACTTATGTGGTTGGATGGTGATTGCTAGTATAGTCTGATTTGAAAGTCACTCAAGAGTCTTCTTAAATAAGTCATTTTTTAAAATTTCCAACCACTGCCTGAAGGTTGACCTTACCTTCCCTTTTTTTGTTTTGTTGGGATTTTTTGGATTCATAAATGTTTCTCTTGAAAGGATAGTATAGCATGTGAAAGAGGAAAAGACAGGGCAGTCTAGATCCATGAGAAATCACAAGTTTGGAAGAGGTTAGGGAAATAGGGAGTAAACACAAAGGAAAGGGAAGGAGGGTTGGACAGCCCATTGAAAAGCAGATCTCGAGACCCATATTTGCAAGTTCATAAATTGGTACCTGTAGCATTTAATAGCTATTGGTAAATGTCCATACCCTAATATCTCCTTTAAACCTCAACCCATGTTATTCACGATACCAGCATATGCTACTTTGGCTGACTCATTGATGAAGTGTTTGGTGGTTTAAATGAAATTCAGATTAGGAAAAAATAAATTCATTAAGGTCAAGGATGTGAAGGCTATAAATAAAATATACATCCATAAACAGACAAATGCTGTTAGGAAATCCAGCTCAGTCTAGGCTGAACTGTTACTATCTAAATTGCCTTCTTTCTTCCTGGCTTGCAATTAATTTTTGTTTCTATGTTTGGAGATTGGGATAAAAGTAATAGCCTGATGGGTAATGATTTTGTTTTAGTATTTTGATTAAAGACACTAAATAACTTGGACCCTGGATAATCATAAGGACTAAAGCTTTATCCATCACGCTTAATTTCTAGACAGAAGTTTTTGTTTATATTTCCACCTAAATTTAGCATTGATCTGTGTTGTGATATGCCATTGTGAGATGGTTATGTGCTCAGTTTATCTGTCTCTCCACTTACCATCTTCCCTAGTCACTCTTTTTTTTCTTCTTTTATCCTGCATTTGACTAGCTGCCTCTTTCCTGTCCTTCATTCTGAAAGGCAAACACTTTCTAGCCATTGTCTCTTTGAGAAGTGAGTCCTTTCAGAGCAAGGACCAGTATTTGATAGCCCCTGGCTCCCAGCATTTGTGTGGTTACTAGTATCCCCAGCTGCACCTGCCCTCCCTCACCCCTAAGTGGCTGTGCCACACTGTTCATTCCTTGCCCAGCCTCTATCCTATATCCACTGTGCTACCTTATCCCCTCCCACTTGGGAAACCTTAGTGTTGTCTTTGCGAAAACTTAGTGTTCCTCTTCTGGCAAATGGACATTCACAAGGGATACTCTGCTCATCTCTTTTACCTTCAGAATTACTTGGCTGGTATGAAGTTAACTAATTCAGAATGCTGATAGCTGTATTCAAGGGTTTTTAAACTCATTCTGAATTTGCTATTGGACTGGGAAACCAAAATAGTGTATATATGCTAGTCAGTTGTCAATCAACATCTTTTAAGCTATAGAACCATTGTTTTATGAATGAAATCTCATCTAAAACTGAGATATATAAATCAGATCAAAGTTGTCTATGACTTCAATTGACCCAGGGATGGAGTGGGGCAGGGACCTTCTTATCGTCCCCTGCCCTACTACATACATAGGGTACTTCTCCTGAAACACATGTATGGATACCTGGGCCTCCTCAGGACAATCTAGTAATCTGTTCCACTCCTGATTAACTGTTCTGGAAAAAGGTGTGTATGTGTGTGTATAGGTAGATGGATAGATGGATGGATAGATAGATAAAGTGGATAGACAAATAGATAGATGGGGGGCATTCCATTCAGAGGTTCTTAACCTGTGTCTCACTTCCCCAAGGGACCATGAACTTGGATTTTCTGTAACTTCTTATTGAAAGTGGCATTTTATTCAATTATTAACATAAACAACCAATCAGTATTAGCAATACCTATGAATTTGTCACCAATAAAAAAAATCATGGATGTTTTCATATCACATTGGTTTATTGCAAGTATCTTGAAATATCACTTTTGTACATCACTAAAAATTACAATGTTACATCTGTTGCTCAATCTTGTTATTTAGTGTGCTAATAAAGAAGTACATCTATTACTATAGTAGATTGGTTTATTCCAGTCCACCCCGAGCTTTGCTATCCAAGTTATATATAAACTTGGATTTAAGTTTATATATTCTGTATTTATACAGAATTCTGTTTTTAAGTATAATTAATTCTGTATTTAAGTATAATTAATCTTCTTTGTAATCTTACGGATTTTATCATGGGTATCCATGGATTTCACCAGACTGCTGGATGGGTCTGTGGCACAAAAGTTGAGATCAACAATTAGATAAATTGTGCAGAGGGAAAATAATGTTTTTTAAAAAACATATTAGCAGAGGAATTCTTGAATTTACCTGGTAAACATTTTTTTAATATAATTAGTTTATTGCTTTTTGGTGTGCTTACTTTTCAAGTGCCCTTCACTCCAAGCACATAGGCAGGGGTTACCCAACCACAGTAACATTTAAAAACAAAAGCAGACATCCACCATTCAGATGCCCACATGTGGTGCTGGACTTGGTAAGACAGTGCCTTTATCCCTAGACTAGAAATCCTTTGCCAGCTGAACTACATCTTTAATATCAGTTTAAATCTGAAATTTAGATAATTATCACCTCACTGGTTAAGAAGTGTTGGGAGAAATGCGTCTCCATTTTATCTGTCTCCACATCTCCTCTTAGCCTGCATAGTAACTGGCACATAGATGGCACTCACTAAGACTTTGTGGAAGGATACAGTAATTCAGAAGCATATTTCATGTGCTCACAGTATTTTACCTCACAAGAGGAAGCATATTTGTAAGGGAGTCCAGATGGAGCAAAGGGAGGAGGAGCTGGGGGGACTCTGGACAGAGTAGGGTCAGTCGCCAACACTCTTGCCTCTCCCCGCTGGGTGTCTGTGCTGGCCTTCCCAGGTGTGAAGTAGATCAGCGGCAGAGAGCTAACTGAGACAGCCTGTGCACAGCCTCAGCTTCCCTTGTCTCCTTTTATTGGAAAAGTTATAACCCGACCATTATCACCAGGGCTCACATCATACGTCTAGAAATATTTATACTTTCTGTTTTTAATGCCTACTTATGCATCACAAGATTTGGTTCTCTCAAATTGAGCCAACTTCTGATTAGCAGGTTTGCATAATGGATAAAATGATGTGGGTTTTGGCCACAAAAATAGGTGTTAACTTTATCAGTAGAATCATAAGCAAGTTGGAGCTCATAATGACCCTGCTCGATTGTTCCTCTTAGGATGTGATTCCCATAACTTTTACAATCCCAGACTGCCTTCTAAAAATTCTTTGTTATCTCTCCTCGAACATCATAGAGGGAAGATTTAAAATTTTAATTCCCAGCCCCGAAATATGCATAATAGGGAATATAGCTCATTTTAGAAGATACCTGCAGTGTTGAAAAGTTTTATATAAATCAATTAAAAATGCAGTGCAGAAATATTTGTTTTAAAACAACCTAGTAGTAAATGATTTTTGTAAGCACACAAACCCCCCTGTCAAGGTAAATCATCTCCTAAAATTGATTCATTTTATGAGTTCTTATTTTTGTATTTTTTTTTGCACATGGCATATACAAATGTTCTACCACATTTTTTAAATGATCATAACTATGAATGATCATATATATATACTGTAAATTTGTAATAGTGACTATAGGAAGCAACATGGCAAATTTACTTCCTAAGAGCATGTGTTCATTTGAGTTGAGGGTTTTGGGAAAAGTGAAGTTCACTGTCTTAAGCTTCTTTTTGGGGGGACCCCGGGGCAGGGGCAAGCACTCTACCACTGAGCTACAACCCCAGCCTGATAAGCTCCTTTTTAAAATGATCACCTGTATTTACCTTTGACAGAGGCTTCATTGATGCTTCTCTGCCTCCTTAGACCAGTAAGCTGATGTAGCAGCATCATCATGAATTTCCCCTGTTCGGCTTTGCTACATGTATGAGCCTCCAGGAATTACAGAGGTGTGCACAGTTTCTGACCACTCACTCAGTGGCCCAGATTGTGCCATGTGTACATCTCTGCCTATTCCCCCAGTTTACTGCCGCTTCACTTGGCTGCAGTGAATCTTTTGCCACATTTTTGCATTCACTATTGAAGTTTGAGCCTCAGGATGTTTCCAGGTCCCTTGGAAGAGTTTGCCACTCAAAGGGTAGTAGGAGTGGAAAAGAAGGAACAAATCCAAGAGATGTTCCAAAGGGATAGAATTGACAGCAAATTATGATTGGTTATGGAGGGAACAGACAAAAAAAAAAATAGAGATTTAAAGCCATTTGCTATATATTTTATTGCAAAAAGGAATACATATCCATTACAGAAAAATCAGAAAATATAAGCTAAGGACGACTATAAACATTTCCATAATTCTAATCACCTAGAGATAGCAGCTTGGAATATTCTGATTTACTCTTTTTATATTCACACACATTACACATGTACTTATATATACGTATGTAGGTATAGCTATATATTTGTGTTCATGTAGGTCTTAACATTTGTTTAGTTACATGAATTCTCTATTCAGGTGTATTTAGGTTATATTCAATTTTTGATGTCACAGATAATTCAGATGTAAACATTATAGTTAAATATTTGCACACATATTTTCCTTTCCTTAGGGTAGACTCTCAAAACCAGGATTATTGGATTAAAAATTTGTTTACCAATAATATTCATTCTACTTTTTCACATTGCACCTCAGAAAGATTATACCAATTCATTCTTCAAATAACAGATTTTCAGCCTACGTGAGTAGGTGGATAGCAGAGTTATTAACTGAGTCAAACTGCCTAGTTTAGGAGGAAGATATTGGGTTCAGACTGGAATGTGGCAACTAAATTATCTTCAGTAACTTCTTAGATATTCAGTTCCCTTTGGGAAGAAGCAAGTGTGATAATGACAACGATAATAAAAACAATAATAGCTGACATCCATCATAACTGTTACCAACTGTCGAGCCCCTTCCATCAGTGGTCTCACTTAGTTCTCACTACCCTGTGAATTAGGTGGTAAAATGGGATCCCATTTCACAGAGGAGATAGTGGAGATCTAGAGAATTTGGAGTAAGCTACCCAGGGTTATGGAGCTAATAAGTGGTGGAGTATACATTCAAAATAAAACCCAGGCTTCTTAAATAGACTTTAGAAGGACAGTATATAGAAGATAAGAGGTTACAGTAACTAAGTTGTATCTTCAAGAAATTGTGGTAAAGAGTTAGCTGTAGCAAAAGGGAGAGAGGCATAGTCACTTCACAAAAATCTGCTTTGATTTTGCCCAGCACACAGCTAATCCATCCTCCTCTCTTTTTTATTCTTTCCATTATTCTCCAAACTTCTCTGAATATTGCCCCTTCTTCAAAGCCAAGCAGAATCACACTTCATGCAGGAAGGCTTCTTGACTACCTTATCCCATCGCTTCACTTTGATCCCACTTGAGGGACTTTTTATCACATCCTGCTTGAGATGAGTAGTTTCAAATGCCAGATCTTCCCAAATAGACTGTAGGCCATTTAAGGCAAGTGCTTTTCAGTCCTTTCATCAGAACTTTGGATAACTATCATGGACCAGATGTTGGGCAGAATATATTTTATTTCATTTTTACCAGACACTATTCTGTGATATTAATACTATTTATTCATCTCCACAAATCCTCAGAAATGTAATTTGCTCAAGTTCATAGAGTTAAAGAACAAACTACAATATAAGCCTTTATAGATATGCAGAGGTGCTTGAGCATGACTTGAAGGAGCAGTAGATTTAGGTGGCAAGAGCCAGAATTAAAGGCTTTCCTGTTAGAGGAAATGGAGAGGAATAAATATTCCTCCATATGAGGAACGGAGAACAGAATATAGGGCAGTGTTGGACAGCACTAATAAATAGTCCAACAAATTAGGATGTGAGCATGATTAGGAGAAGTCCTGAATGCAGTCCTGGAGAGTGAGCCTTTTTTCCCTATGTTGGGAAGTCACTGAAGGTCACACTGAGCAGTAGAATAACTACAGGCACTTTAAAAGTAGAAGAATGTAATGCTTTTCTTCCTGGGATCCAATCTCCAAGAACATCTCAAAGATGGTTAAGGGGATTCAAGAAAGCTTAATGAAACTTGCATATTTACCAATCAGGAAGTTCCATAGACTCAATTAAGCATGAGATGAGTTTGCTTTTTGAAGAATCACATCAACTCTGTACGATGGCACTGGCTCCCTGTTCATCAAAACTCTAGTGATATACTTACCCCCCTAAGAGAGGAAAAGGAATGATAATTTAAATGCTTTTCTGCTCAGGAATCAAAGCAGTTTTCCATTGGAAGTAGTTAAAAAGAGTGTTTGGTACCTCTATAAGGTTGTTCAAGGAAGAGAAGCCCCAGTTCAGACCAGTCAGTGGTGGTCAGAATGGAAAGAAGTGGACAATTCTTAATGATAGAAACAGAACTAAAATTAATGTTGTAGCATGAACCTTGGGAGTATTTTCTGTTTTTAAATGATAACCATCTGTGAAGATCGAGGAGAAAATGAAAACTTAAGATTTGAAGACAGAATGTATAAATGTTAGGAGCTAGAGCATATCACTGAAATTTATGTAACATTAATAATATTTCTTTGGCTGAGGGAAGAAACAGGTAAGAAATTCTTTTTTAGAGTTTATATTCGAGTATCAGACTTACAAGCCAGATTTTTTTTTTTATTCGTTTCAACTTTGAAAAACCTGTCCTGAAATACAAGTTTGGACTATATGTAAAAAAATAAACTTTTAAATCAATATTTTCCAATATTTTAAAAGTTAAACCTTCTTTAGAAATTCTCTATTTCAATCAAATTAAGAGATTTATCTTCTTGCTAGCTAGTTTAATAGATTGTCTAGAATTTGGTACTTTTATCTTCATTCCTTTTCTCCTTCTTCTCAAATTTTCCCTTCTGAAAAATATCCTTTAAAATATGAGATTCCCTTGCCCAACAACCTTTTTAAGTAAGAACTATTTGTCTGTCCCCTAGCCAGGTTGTCCTTTGATAATCTTGTTATGAGCAAAACAATTTGTAGCAAAAAAAAAAAAAAAAAACCAGAACCCCAACTGTATTGATGTGTGCCTTGATGTCAGTGGCTACAGCAGGTAGAAAAGAAGTGTATGTAAAAACCATAGAAAACAAACTATTTTCATTTTTTATCTGATTGAGTTTTAAGTGAAATTGGAAAATAAAGATCATTTACCAGTGACTTTGAATATCCCTTCTTAATCCACTGAATTTTAATGGACACTTTCCCCCAAGTTGTATAAACATCATTTTTTATGTTAATAATACACCTCCAGAAACTCTGCTAGAATTGCTTAACTTCTTAATAACAACGTGGCAAAATTGACTCAAGTGAGAAATTTCTGTGTAGTCATTTTGTGTCCTATTATTTCCCCAATATTAGAAGCCTATAGATTTTTGGCTGAGATCAGAGTCCCTTGAACAGCTTCTCAGTTTAAAATAATGATTTAAAACATTTTCTTTATTACATTTTTTTTCTAAGTACAAAAGTATCAGAAACCACCCTTTGAAAATAAATATTTGGGAGGATATATACACACACATATGCACTTTGAACTATATTTCTCTTTAAACACATCTTTGAATAAAGAGACTGTAACGTGCTACTTTTAGAGTGGAAAGTGCATTTGCTTGTGTGTGTCTGTTCACATTTATTTCCCATGTTTTCTTGAGTAAGAGCAATGTTAACTTAGCGGGAAAAGTTGCTCCCAGTGCCTCCTGAGAGTCTCTTCGCTTTACACAAAGTAGATGTTATTAAACTGGGGAGAAAGATGAATGCATCTTCTACTAATTCCACCGAGGAGAACATGCAGCTTTATTAATGTAATGGTGGGGGCCTCTCGTTGTGTTATAGAATAATCGGCTTTAGCAAAGGTTTTCCTCCTAAAGAAGTCTATAACATTTAAAGGTTAATATGTTAGGTAAAGAACAATATCATAAGACAGGCATTTTTATTACAGGACATGATGGGATCATTTTTATTAAATTATATGATGATTTGAATGGGGAGGAAGAAAAAGTGCATCACTTGATGCCCTCAACTTTAATGCCTTTAATCAAATAATGACCTTCTGGAAAATAGTTGATTTTAAGCATTTGGAAAGATCAATACCACTTTGCCACCAAAAAATGGCCTAGATGATGAAATTTGATGTATTTAAAGTATCATTTCACCCTTTTAACCTAGTAAATAATTTAAAATGCTTTCAGTATTGCTTTGCTGCTGTTCTGTTTCTCACTGTTCAAAGTGTTACGTTTGTTTGTGAGAAGAGATTGGAAGTTGGTGTGTGAAGCATTCAGGCCTCACACCTAGAAGTAGGCTTGTTCCTCCATTAGGTCTTCGGCGTCTCTGCATTAAGCACCTCCTCCCCATTGTATGTTTAGATAGTACATTTCAGGGACAGTGTATATAGAGCATAAAAGGTGTGAAAGTGGAACCCTTCTAAGGTGTTTTAAGTGGTAGTTTAAAACATGGCCAGTTTGGGTGCATCTTTTGTGATATCATTAAATCTAGATGCTCAAGGTGAAGGATTCGGTATCTCTGACAATTAGAACCCATATCCCTCTCCACCCTACCCCCACCCTGGCTTATAAAACACTGATATGAAATTACCCTTGAGTGCCGACAGCTTTGTAAATAAAAAAAAAAATTGCCCTCTATTAGCATGTTTGTGGGCAGATTAAAAACTGTCTTCATTAGCATAAGTAACACTTACAGATTCTTTTAGAAGTAGAAAATTATTTGCTGAATGATAAATTGCTAGCTTTATAGTTAGTTGTTGTTGAAAATGTACTCATTCAAAATGCCTGGTGTAGTTTAGTCTACAATGCTGAATTTTTTGTTAGAAGTACTATTTAATGGATTATGTATTTAATCCTTGTTCCTACTACTTGCAAAAATGTAATTCATGCTTTCTTCTAAAATGTTTGTATCAAATACTTTCCTATTTAGATTGATTTCTTTTAATATCATATATTAGTATACTATATGCCCCAGAGATTGGAACAAAATACTCCTGCAAATAACACATAAAAGATGAGGGGGAGGGGGAATAAATACAGACTATAAAATGTTTTGCTTTTTAGAGCTCAAATTACCATTCTATTTTAAAAAATGTATTTTTCCTTCTTAGTTGCAGCAAAAATTGTCATTTTCTTTCTCTTTTTATAACTCTCAGTTTTAGAATGTATGTGTACATAATGATAATACATACATACATGTATATTGCATTAAATGATTTTTTTTTTTCCCTCAGAGAATACCAAAGTCTTTTTTCCTTTGGAAAACTAGTTGCGTTATGAACTCTTAGCTTTGTTACAGGCCAGGCCCTGTAAGGGTTCTCTCTCTGTGTGAGGCTTTATAGGTACAATAAATTCATTCATGAAAGGCTGTTGCTTTCCTGACTCAATTAAAATCATTGGGCACCCTTTACTCACTAAAATGTTAGAAGCGAATTGACTTGAATTAACTGTTCTAAAAAGAGTGGGGTGGAAATCAGAGATTGAGCTTGGTTGGAAATTAGCAGCTGAGAGATGAAGGTGCCAGGATTTTTATTTAAATGTGGTACAACAAGATTCTGTCAGTAAAGCACATCATTAGAATATTGAGTTTAGAACTGCTAATTTTTCCTTTAAAATGAGCATACAGTCATGTGTTTCATGGACCATAATAAATTGCCATTGTGTTGTCATTGAGTTTGTTTTGCTTTTTTGCAGTACTGGTTTGGCAGTCATTCTGCATTTTCTCTTTTCCTTGTTGTGTTGTTTTTTTTTTTTTCTTTCTTTCTTTCCTCCTCAGTCTTAAATTTCTTTAATAGATCCCTAATCAAAACCGGTCAAAAGAATGTTATTTATTTCAGTCTTAGGTTTAGCATCTTTTGCACCGTTTTCTTGCTTACGGTAGCAAGACATTTGCAGATGGTTTTTGGTTACTATAAAGTACATAACAGTATTTCCTTTGTGGCAGATGGATTTAAGACTTTTAGTTCTCAATAAATGTAGGTTTACAATACATAACTTTACAGGATTTGTGTTGTATATAACAGGTTTGAACATATTATCTCAGAATTCATCTGCATGGCATTTTCAGCTTATTCAGGGTCCTGCCAGTTTTTTTAAGTAATAGGGGGAGCGCTGTGATTGATAGCAACAGCTCAAGGCGTGATTTTGAATAGAAACAAAGGGTTTAGAACAGAAGGTGTCAAATTAAACTTTGTCAGTTTGAAAAGTAGTAACATCCTGAAAGTTTTACTAATTTATTTACATGTGGCTACTGTTTATATTTTGCCCTCTTTATATGCAGTGTAATGTTGCCTGGCAAATTTACTACATTTAAAGTTTAGGTTGTTCCTTGTGCCATTTTAGTTTTCTTAGAATGGATTCATTGGTCTCATTATTTTGAGACTGTGAGGCCCCAGTCTTTTTCTACTCTTCAGAACAGTTGTGATCTAATTTAATTTTGAGAAGAGGAGTAGTTACCATTTCTCCTGTCTATGGTCTTACAGGACATCAAGTCCCAGGGACCAGTCTTAAAAATGTAATTATAGTCACATTTTGCAACAAAGCACCACGTTGCATTCCTTATCTCTCTTCTCCCAAGTAAATCTATACAGTTATCATTTAAAGACCAGCATCGTACTTTGTGGAATGATTTGTCAAATATTACAAATGTTCTGACCCAGGAAAAGGTATTGGGGAATTAGAAAGCATTTGGCTTTTTCACTCATTTTCTGCAAAACATGGATCAAATTACTGTCGTCATTAATGACATAACAGTCAATAGGATTTGAGGTAGTCAAAATTTTTCAAGATATTTTCTAAAAAAAGTATTAGAATAAATTAACCTTATTTTTGCCTGTAATGGGGCAATGAATCACTTTCTTTCTACACTAACAAAGAACTGATGGGTCAAAATGTCTGTTTTCCATTATTTCTTAAGAGATTCACACACTGGGAAAAGCTGCCCCACTCCCCTTTTGTTTTTTGGAATACCCTTGTAGAACTAACCATTCCCAGCTGCACCGTTAAATATTTTTCTAAGAAACATCTGATTTCAGTCTCTTAAAATCATCGTGTCTCTTGAAAGGCTAGCGGAGACATGCTTCAGCTTATAATTCATCAAATTATTTTTAGATAAGGAATTAGAAGTATTATTTAAGGGCAGAGGTTAATAGCAAACTACTGGAAATGTTATGTTAGTCATGGGCAATTAATAAAAATAAGGATCTGTCTTGTAAGTATAGAGACACAGAAGTGACAATATAAGCAAAATATTTGTTGAATGAGTCAGGGCTCTTTTTCTGAAATATTTGTTAAACCAGCATGAGTGTGATTGTTTAGGAATTAGCTATCATTATTAGCCATTTTAAAAGAACTAATGATTTTCTTTTCCAAAGAACATCTGTGATCCACATGTTTTTTCACATATATCCAAGTGCTAACTGATCTCTGCATTACTTTAAAAAGTTTCTAAAGGATGTGAAAAATCATTGGAGTTTTGCAGCTCTTTCCAAGAAGCTTTTCCTACATGAATCGTTCTTAATTTAACTTTTAGCAATTTTTAGTTACAAGCATTTATTTCTAAAAAAATAAAACGTTGTAGAAGCTCAATGTTTAGCATTTATTGCAGTAGCAGGATACTAGCTAAGTTTTGAAAAGTCTTCTCTGCTCTGTTCTTGATGAACCTTCTAAATTCTCTTGAAAGGTAAATAAGATTGAATAATTTGTGTTCAGGCATAGAGATTCTTCTGTCAGTGGTGATAGCTGAAGGGTACAGAAAGGGAGAGAGCAAAGTCATCTTAACCATAGTTAATATTCAAGCCCACAGGAAGATATGTATCTAAACCTACACAGCAACCAGATTTAGAAGTATAGTGTAACAAAACAGCTTACATGTAGGAAAATATATGATATTTTCATGTCTTAATCCAGATAGCAAATATTTACCCATAAGAGCTAAATAAACATCTCCAGGGCATCATATGCAGGTGGGTCTCCAATACTTCAAATACTTAAACACGGTTTTGTAGTTAATATTATATATAAACAGAGCTGAAATATCTTACAGTACGCTGGGAATAGCCATGGAGTTGCTGTAGTTAGAAGAGAAATATGCTCAGCGATCCTGTCATCACAGGGATTTTTTTTTTATTTAGCTGACATTCTTTGAGGTGAATTTTCAGTTTGCTGCTTCCTCTCCTCACCTTGAATTATGCATCCAGTGGCACTGAATAAGTGCATGATTGCATGGCCATCACCACATACAAATTTGTTCAATGAAAAGACCTGTTGAATAAAGAATCAAAACTCTCTTCAAAAATTTAGTGTGTCTCAGAGTTTGTGACAGTCCCTTTTGGCTGGTCTGTAGGTGAACCTTGAGAAGCTGATGTATCTGTCACCATTTTTTCTTTTAAAATCTCTCAAGTAGGCCATGTTGGCTTCTTTTCACTGTATGTCACAATCAGAAGACAAGACTTCCCATCCAATTAAATTTCTTGAAATTTCTGAGAAACTCCTTTGTCCTAACTCAGGTTCCCTTAAAAGCAGAGCCTGAGTTGGGAATCAGATGCTGGTGACTTGAGGAGGATCAGGAAGGAATGAGGGAAAATAGGGCAGAGGAAGAGGCCCCAGGGCTGAGGATATAGCTCAGTGGTAGAGCCTTGCTTAGCAAGCACAAGGCCCTGGGTTCCATCCCCAGCACCAAAAAAAAAAAAAAGAAAGAAAAAAGAGAAAGAAGTGGCCCCAGGAAAAGTCCAGCCCGAAATTGATAAGAGGATGGAGAAAAAGAATGGGAATGACTGACTCCAGAGAGAAAGTTAAAGCACAGAGCGAGTTGTCTACTCGAAATAAGGACTGAGACTTTGCACCACTGGATCAGTATATCGCTGGCCACTGCTGGGTGAGGTCAGTGAGGAGGTGGAGCAATCTTCTAAGCATCTTTAGTTGAGATGGCTTCAGGACATTTCTCCAGAGAAGAGTACAGCAGAGAGCTGTTAGCAGAGAGCTCAGCTGCTGAGGCGTGGCTGCCTTGGCTGGTGGGGGTCTGGGTGGGCCATCCCATTGCTCCTTACCCCAGTGCTTAGGGTCCATCCTGGCAACCAGGATGAATGTGTGAGATGGTGACTGTCTTGAACCATTCCATTCCTCATAGATAACCCTACAATCAAAACTGGGGCCTTAGGACACAGCAGAGAGGTTCAGATTTTAGCATTCATTGGACATTTCCTTCTCTTTTAACTCAGGAAGCCTATTAAAATTCTTGCCTGAGCAAATCATGTGCTCACACTGCCACAGGCAGAAAACAGGACTCAGAGGTCTCTTTTTGGAGAGTTCTTTTCTTGGGAGAATTCCTTTAATGCCCATTCTAATCATTATGCATAAACTGGACACTATTCTTGATCACACAGTTAGTTACACATGTCTCTCCTCTGTCATACACACACACAAATATACACGGGTTTTTTTTTTCTCTCTAATTAAAAAGTATAAGCTTAGGAAATCCTTCTATTTCTAGGATCTGTTCTACCCCTTTTTAAATACCTTCAGCATCTTCAGATGGCCCCCATCAGACAAGAATATTAAGCAAGTACAGAAGCACACTTATTTTTGCTTTTCTCCTATTTCACATATTGCAAAGTCTGTGATAAGTGCTCTTTTGCCCTTGGAGTCTGAAAAATATGTGTCTCTTTTAAGATGCAAATCTGAACACTCATTGGAAACAGAGCCTGCCTCCTTGATGGCCACAGCTATCCTCTTAAAAGGTTAAATTTATTTTAAAGTGGATTAGAGTATTGTGGGCATTTGAGAAAGTTACTGTATAGGGTCTTTCCTTTTTGGCTCCTCATGGGAAATGCCAGCCGCCACTGCCCCATAAACACGAACTGACCTCTCATTCCTTTGTCTCTAAGGGATGGTTGTGTGAGCTGTTACGCTGGAAAGAAGATCCTTCTCCAGAAAACAGGACTCTGTGGGAGAACTTGTCCATGATCCGAAGGTTCCTCAGTCTTCCTCAGCCAGAGCGAGATGCCATTTACGAGCAGGAGAGCAATGCGGTGCATCACCATGGCGACAGGCCGCCCCACATCATCCACGTTCCAGCAGAACAGATTCAGGTCCGTTTACCTTGGCCAATTCAGTAGAGCACTAAGTAAATAAAGCTTTAAACTTAGCAGGGAAATTAGTGTCTCTCTTCTTCCCGCCAATCTAAATATAGGCTTTTTAGCAAGAGATAACAATACACTGCCATCTTGCTAGGGGGGATAAAAGGAAAATTAGCATACTTTTTCCAACATGTGTGTTATATTCCTTTCCCCCTCATCTCCCCACCCCCAGAGTGGCAGGAACCCCTTTTTTGCACTTCTTGTTTGGCAAACGTATCTTCGTTAGTTCTGGGGTTGTGTGTGAGAACTTAGACATTTTTTGTATGTTTTTTTAAAAATCATTTTAAAATACTACCTATTTCCTAATTACTGCCATATTGCCCCTGAGGAAAGGAATTACATTTATTCTGTAGAGGAAGTTTGTAGAATCACAGTTTTATACCTTGGACTCTGTCCAAAACAAGGAGGGGAGGGAAGTCTAATTGGAATCTTACTTTCCACTCCGTGGCCCTTCCTTCACCTTGTAAGCAGTCTCCCCACACCCTCACAGAGTACAGGTTGGGGGTGAGTCATATCTGTTTGTCTTTCCTTTAGAGCCCCTCTCCCACCACCCTTGGGAAAGGAGAGTCTAGAGGCGTTTTCTTACCAGGCCTGCCGACCCCTGCACCATGGCTCGGTGCTGCTCCTCAGGTGAGCGGGCACAAGTTACCTGTGATGCCAGCAAGGAAGGGAGATAGAGAGGGGGTGGCACAGAGACCTGCTCCCTTGCTCAGGATCTTCAGACCTGCAGGACACACTGAGCATGGCTGTGGTCAGAGACCACTGTGCAGCAGTTTCAGTCTTCTAGTTAGTCTGTCGTTTCATGGGACTTGTCTCCATTCATCTGCTGAGGGAGCGCCCCTGGGAATTTAGATGGATCAGGTAGTTCATTGGGGCTCTTCGAAAGCGTATTCTAAATGAACTGTATAACCTAATTCTGTTAAATCTAAGGGATGTTTTTGGTTTTCTCCTTTAAGGGAAAATGCCATTGCCTTCCAGAGTCCTAAAATTCTACTATCTTTGTTGAATCACCCATGTCGTTTCTTGGTATTACTTGGGGGAAAATTGTGTGTGTGTATGTGTGTGTGTTTGTGTGTGTGTTTGTGTGTGTGTGTATGTATATATGCATATACATAGAGTATGTTATCCATCCACCAGGAAAAAAAAAAAAATCCTTGAGTGTGTATTAAAGGTAAAACAAATTGAAAAGGAGAATCCCTTAGGATATTAAGCACTAAAATAATTGTGAAATCCTGAAAAACGTACTGTTTTAGCACAAAAAAAAAGAAGAGAAAGATATACGTTAAGTAATAAAAATAGTACTTGTTTGAAAATGTAAATTGTTTTTAATAAAATTGCTTTTTAGGGGGAAGAAAGGAAATGCTTAGGCACAGTACAAATGTTCTAATGTGTTGCTGCTTACTCAGGTTGATTTGCTCTGCTGATAAGAATTATGGATTTCCAGTATACAGTAGATGCCCGTGTCACACATTTGTTATGTATAATTGTGTATGGAAATTGCAGCACATATACAGATACTAATTATGAAAAAAGTGTCTGTACACACTAAATTTAAATCCTAATCACATCTGAGTTTACTGTAGACAAAACAATACGCTAGCCGTGGTACAGCGGATTGAACCTTTATTTTGGGGTAAGAAAAAAATTTACGGTGTCAGCCTAGTGCAGTTTGGTAAGAAATTGTGCGTGTTAAATCCGAGCTGTCTGATAGGAAATTCACAAACCTGAGACTCTGGGAACATCCTCGGGACTCCTGAGAGAGAGTGCCGAATAAGAGCAGACGCTTACCTTCTTTTCTTGCTCCTTGTCTCTGCCGTCTGATGAAAGGGGGCAGAACACAAATTTCTTTCCCCGTGGCTCTGAAGCTCACTTTTCTAAAATGTCTTTGAAATCCTTGCTTCTCAATCTTCACTTTAAATCTTTGTTAATTATTCACATCATAATTTGCTTTGCTGTCTTCGTGCCTCTGATGCGTGTCCTTCTGGTGAAGTTTATGGCTCATATTTTCAGAGCAGCTGAGTTTTCTCCTCCTGCGCTGATCTCTGATAAGGGAACACATTAGCCTCCAAAGCTGTACAAATTCCTGCCTTCCCAGTTGATATTTTGATTTTTTTTTTTTTTTCTCTCTCTCTAAATGCTGTAGGCCATTTGGCTGGTCTGCCTCTTTGCTCTGAATCTTTGTCCCTATCAGAGACGCTATATACGGGATGCATAAGCACGTGTTTTCTAATTCTAGACGGCTTTGTGCTGAACGTCGGGGAAGCAGAGCTCTGATTGTCGCTTGTTTCTCTTTAGCAGCAGCAACAGCAGCAGCAGCAGCAGCAGCAACAGCCGCAGGCACCGCCGCCCCCGCAGCCGCAGCCGCAGCCGCAGGCAGGCCCCCGGCTCCCCCCGCGCCAGCCCACCGTGGCCTCGCCCGCAGAGTCCGACGAGGAGAGCCGGCAGAAGACCCGGCCACGAACCAAAATTTCAGTGGAAGCCCTGGGAATCCTCCAGAGTTTCATACAAGACGTGGGCCTGTACCCGGACGAAGAGGCCATCCAGACTCTGTCCGCCCAACTTGACCTTCCCAAGTACACCATCATCAAGTTCTTTCAGAACCAGCGGTACTATCTCAAGCACCACGGCAAGCTGAAGGACAACTCCGGGTTAGAGGTGGATGTGGCAGAATACAAAGAGGAGGAGTTGCTTAAGGATTTGGAAGAGAGTGTCCAAGACAAAACTACTAACACCCTTTTTTCGGTGAAACTAGAAGAAGAGCTGTCAGCGGAAGGCAACACAGACATTAATGCTGATTTGAAAGACTGAGATCAAAGTATTATTTTCATTCAACAGTGCCACTGGTATTTACTAACAACACGGAAAGTCCACCTTGTACTTGCTCAGAAAACCTTCGTTGTTCATGGTTTGGCCAATGAATCTTCAGAAACTTGCACAAACAGGAAAGTTGGGAAAGGATAGTACAGACTGCACTAATCGTTTTACTCTGTTTTACAAACTGCTTGGCAGCCCAGGTGAAGCATCGAGGATTGTTTGGTATTAGAATTTGTGTTCAAGGGCTGCACCAGTGTGTGTGCCCACTAAGCATGATACCAGAGATTTTTTTTTATTATTATTATTATTCTGGAGCCTCAAACAAGCATTATAACTTCTGTGATTATGATTTCCTTTCCTTTAATTATTTCTGTAACACTCCACACTGATCTTTGGAAACTCGCCCCTTATTTTAAAGAAAAAAAAAGAGTTTGTTACTCTATTGTATGTTACAAAAGAACTATAGACTGTGGAATGCAGTTTAAAGATGACATATGCCAACAAATGCCTTGTATTATATGGCACTGCCGTAATTCAAATTTGTTTTTATTTTGGAAATAAAAGTTCACTGTAATTTTTTTTTCATTCTCATTGTTACATGATTTAAAAAAAAAAAAAAGGAAAAGAAAATGTGAAACACAATTTAGTCCTCATTATTTATTTGTAGATCCTGCAGCGTCATGTTGTAATTAATTTTTTGGAAGTTTCCGTTAAATGTAATATTGCTTCTCTTGTTACCATACTGATTCTTTTCTATTTATAAATGTATTTTGATGGGCAGTAAAACAAAGTGTCTTAAAGTTTTAAATAGAGAAAATGTGCTTTACACAGTTGCCTATAAAAAGTGCTCTATGTTATCCAAGCAATTCATACTATAAGCTTCACTCTTATTGTTGTATGCAATTTTTACTATCATGCAAATAAGCTTAGGTAAATAAAACTAATAGATCACCTTAGAAAATTATGCAATTAATGTGAAAATAATTGATGTTTGCAATGTGTCTTCCTTTGGTTTACAATCAATTTTAAAGCTACATCTGTATAAAATTTCTGTATAAAGGTGTATTTCTTTTTTATGAGTTTATGGCTATGAAAACACCAGCTATTTTGTTACAGCTGGCTGTTTTTATAAGTGTATCACAATTTTCTTTATGCAGAAATGTTCTGATTAGGAGTGGTTATTGACTGTAACTACACAATTAAAATTGTTTGTATGGTATGACATGGTAGGGTTTGTCTGCTTATGTGAAGTAACTTTAAGGAAGAATTCAAAGGATGACTCTCACCCTTATGTGCATATGTGCATGTCAGTACTTTCCTGATATTTTACAGTTTAAAAAGAGCAATTGAAAAGTCACTTGAAACACTGTAAATTTAAATCACATCCACATACTTACTTTTTTTTTTTTTGTCTTTTTTTGTGGTACAGGGGATTGAACCCAGGAGTGCTTTACCACTGAGTTATATCCCCAGCCCTTTTTATAATTTTTTATTTTGAGACACTGTTTTTGTTTAGTTGCTGAGACTGGCCTTGAACTTGCCATCCTCCTGCCTCAGCCTTCTGGGATTACAGGTGCATGCCACCACGCCCAGCAACATGCTCATTTTTAAATAAGTATGAAATTTCACAATGAAGATGTTAACCTGTTTTGGTTAACGTCTTGCTTAATAAAACAGAGATAGGACAGTCAGAAGACTTTCCAACAAAAACATAAATCTAGTCTCTAGCAGTTATGTGATTAAAATGGATTCATGTGCTTTTATTTCACAATCCTTCAATTATGGCAACACTTTTCCTTAAGCTACCGTGTATTTTTAAAGGGCATTAATAATAACATAAAATATGTAGGGGAAAAATGGACCCTTCTGTGTAAAAACCCCTAGTAAGCATTGTTTTGTTCTAACAAGTTCTAAGTGGAGAAAGTAAATCTGAGCTCATTTGACTCCTTATGTCTTTAAGAACTACATGAAGAAAATAAAAATAACACACCTGGAAGTTTAACACAATCTGCAAAATCCCTACAACACAAAACCTGAGTGAACTTAGCCAGGGTATAGAATAAGGTGTGTTAATGGCCACAGACAGAATTGAGGCTAACCTTGCAGTTTTGGGTGTTTAGGGTTTTCAGTTTTGCTTTGTACTTTTGTATTTATCTTTTGTTTCCTCCTCTTAAGGTTCCCTAGATGTTAGGGTTATCTGGGCTCCTGAAAACATGGTTGTGCAATTGCCTTTTCTCTTTCTGCTTACCATTTCCTCAGGCCCCAGTGAGCTCACTGGTAAGCAACTGGGCTGCTCTTTTACTTTAGAAACTAAAATGGGATCATTGAAAATTCCCAGTAAAGCTTTAAGGTTTTGTTTACTTTTTGAAGCATAGCTGAGCTAATCTGAAGGCTGCTGATTTGTGGCAATCTAGTTCCCAGTTCTTTTTATTAAATGAGAAAACACCTCCTTCTTCATTAGAGGTTAGAAAAGTTATTGTTTGAGCCAAAGGAATTAAAATTAAAATAGAAAGTAGATTTCCTGTATTTAAAAAATAGAAAATAAAATATAAATTAATACAATTAAAGAAAAATTATCTTCCTCCTTTCCCCCAAGTTTGAGAAAAGTCTAGATCAGCATCAAAGAGAATTGATACCTTTTTTTTAACCAGCCCACTTAAAGTGTCAAATAGATACGAAATTTAGTAATTTTTTTTTGAGAAATTGGGTTGCAAATAAGATTTTTCCATTCCTAATAACCTAAATTCTTCTGAAATCACATTTTCAATGAAATGATGAATATGTGTTGGAAATCAGCATAATTTTGCTAACAAAATTCTCACTGAGATCTTTTTAAGATCAGCACAGTTTTTCTAATTTAGTATAAAGCACATGTTAATAAACAATGATGGCCATGATGGAGTGAGCAAAATTGTTTTCAGGGAAGACGGCACATTTTTGATCATCTAGGTGGATCATCCATATCCCCCAAGGTCATTTATTGCCCATGCCCAGTCCTCCTCCTTTTGCCTGTGGCTATGGTAAAATTCCTTTAACAAGCTTCCTTGTGTCCAAGTATTTCAGAGACTTTTAAAAGCTGGGCATGACATAATGCTTTGTGCTCTTAAGACCTTAGCCGAGTCAGGTAGTTTACGGGTAATATTCAACCTTGTGCATCTGAATCTGTCATGGATTCCTTCACTCAGCACTTTGCCACTAATTTGTATTACACTCTGTGGCCATATAATACTTGCACATTATGCAAAAAATAATGTTGATAGTATCTTCTTGCCACGCAATATGCAGAGTTGACACATAACCTTTGAAAACCAAGGTAACTAATATGTGTGCCCTAGTTGTGTGGCACTTGGTAACAAAGTCTGTACATGTTATGTATAAAATGTGTATTGATTAGCATTTAGTACTAAGGAATTCTGAGCTTAAGAGGTTCCCTTCCCCCAGTAGTGATATCTATATCTAACTGTGCTTATCTAAAATACATAGCTTGAATAGAAAGCATTTAAATGGTTCAAGATTGAGTAAAAATGAGAATCCCATCCATTCCATTATTAAATTCTGCCCTATTCCCTATTGTTAACGTCTGGCTGATATTAAGGTCCTTGATTGTCACAATATTTTCAATAAATGAGATATTCTGAACTGCCTGGTGATATTTTCAAAAAGAGCAATTAAAATGTGTATACCCCCATAATATAGCTGATAGACATAGGGCTATTGTGTTAAAGCAAGTCAGAAATTTGCATGTTAGTGTGGAAACCAACAGAAGTCCAAAAATATTAATCATTGAAAATATTGATACTATGGTCCACCTTACAAATAAATATTTTTGAAATTTTAAGGGGGCACATTATATATCCAGTGTTTTTTCTGAAGCAATCCTTTTCATGTAAATACTAAATGCTTGCATGTCTTTGGACAAAAGCCGAACTACAATCTATTACTATATACATTTTTGATAAAATATAAAGTACCCTTATTAAAGAAATGTGGAAGGTGTATGTCCAGAATACGATATGTTTAACAATAACAATAAAATTAAATTAAATAAATTAAATAAAATTAGTTTGGAATTAATGTTTAAAAGATGAGCAACATTTTTAAGCCTTTCTTACATTACCCTACTTATGTGGGATATATCTCCAAATTTATTTTATCTAAAGAACACTACCGAAATCAATTACAGCTCCTCGCCTTGAATTAAGATGGTGTATTAAGTCACCTTTCTCCATCAGTGATTTTTAGCTAGGAACATACCTACTGTGATCAAAAGCATTTGACATGGGCCCTGCTCTGTTGATGGTTGAAAAGGTGGTTGATGAGGGAATGCAGTTGAGTGGTGTATTTGCTAGCTTGCAAAGTCACCACATGCAGAGAAATTAAAGTGACATATTTTGCACCAAGTTAAATGTTGAACGTTAGTTGCATCAGAAACACATTCAAATAAGAAGTTTTCATTAGTGACTGAGTCTTTAATTCATGCCCTTACACCTTCCAGAAAAGAAACCTCCCATATTCTGCTCTTTCTGGTCACGAAAGAACCAGTAGCACCTGCTAGATGAAGAAAGGTCCAGTATTTAAGTATGTCCCTTAATTTATTGAGCCTGTAGCAATGTGATACAATTGAGTTTTTGTCCAGAGTACAAATCTGTTGAACAGCATTTTAATATGGGGACAGGTGTCACTTATTCCACCTTTGTGTCCAATTTTAATTTCCAAGTATTTGTTTTGCAAGATCAAGTAAAAAGTTGTTCTACCTTCTGAAGCCACTTTCCTAGCATGGCCCTCAAACACGTTTAAAATGACAATAGCAACAATTGTAAAATATTCCCTTTTATAAGGCACTAACATATCTTGTTTAAAGCTCTCCATTCCACTACCAGTACTTAAGGCAGACATCACTGAAATTCCCACTTCAAAGACAAGGGGAGGGAAACTCAGATAGGTTAACTGATTTTTTCAGCTTTCAAATGGCCGCATTAGTCCAAAACCCAAGCCTTCCATCTTAAATTTCTATCTCTGTTTTCCCCTTAATAAAGACTTTCTCAAATGTAGAAAGAGGTAATCACAATCCAAAAATTTCAGAAATATAACATTAGCATGCATTTCACTAACATGAGAAGGTTGATCACTAAGTAATTGAAATCAAGCATATGGAGATTTCATAATGAAATAATCACCCTAAAGTTCTGCTGTCCTGGTAGGAGATCTATACACACCAAACAGGTTTTAAAAACAAACTTTATTATGGAAAATTTTGAACACATATGAAAAAGTAGACATAATGAACGCCCATGGATCCATTACCCAGGTCAGCAATGGTAACACTTTTCTATTAACAAATGCTTTGAAAAACCTATTAAAATTTAGATGAAGTTTCTACAAAAACATCCAACTGTTCAATGATATTTGCCCATAATAACGTAATGACATCATCTTATTTTCTGCAAAGCAATGAGTTTTCTGATTTCTAGAGAAAACAAGAAACTTGAAGTTTTTCTCAGAGTTCTTTGAGAATTTTCAAAAAGCCAAGTTTTAGAAGAACCTGTGAGAATTTCACAAATATTTGTAACATAAAAAAATAGAGACAAACCAGTCTCTCTTTATTTATAAACAATACATGCTTTCATATCATTGTTGAAACTAAAGTACATAATTTTCAGTTATGCATAATAAAATATGTAATTAAGCAACATTCCATGGTGGATTAAGGAATTAAAAGCTTCAGGTGCAGAAAAGAATTTGTTGGCATTTTCTTTTTCAAGGTGGTATTTTGAGGTGTTACTTTTCATTTTCCTTTGACATCTTATACACAAATAAATAGACAGAAAGAGACGAGAAGCAGAGAAAAAGCAGAATTGGCTCCACCACAATAGAACTGAAAAGCATCATGAGGGAGAATATTTGCAACATGCCCAAGAAGATAAAATTAAAAAGGACAAAAATCGTCTTTACCTGGGGGAAAAAAAAATCTCTAAACAGGGGTTTGTGCTTTAAGAAACAGAAATAACATAATAAAAATTTACTGGAGGGCTGGGGTTGTGGCTCAGTGGTAGAGCACTTGCCTAGCACATGTGAGGCACTGGGTTCAATTCTCAACAGGACATAAAAATAAATAAATAAAAATAAAGGTTCGTCCACAACCAAAAAATATATATTTTAAGAGAAAATTTATTAGAATTGGTAGTTCCTATATTTCAAACTACACCAAATTAATTCACGCTTCAATTGGTACAGTCCAGTAAACTTATTTTTCAAATAAAGAACTAAATTTAATTAATAATTCTGTGCTATAAATGCTGAAGCATTTGGCATTCATTCTGTTTTTTTAAAAGGGTAATACATCAAGTCAAATCAACCACTCGATTGTCAGAATAAGTCAGGGTGATTCTTGAAAAAAAATATTCCAACTAATTTTCTGTTATGGTTCAGATATGAGGTGTCCCCCAAAAGTTCATGTGTGAGACAATGCAAGCATTTTCAGAGGAGAAGTGATTAGATTATGAGAAATGTAACCTAATCAGTAGATTAATCCGCTGATAAGGATTAGCTGGGAGGTAACTGTAGGCCAATAAGGTGTGGCTGGAGGAAGTAGGTCACTGGGTTGTGCTTGTAGGGTTGTATTTTGTCCCTAGTGAGCAGAGCTCTATCTCTGATTCCTGGTTGCCATGTCCTGAGCTGCTTTCTTCTTCCATGCCCTTCTGCTATGATGTTCTGCCTCACCTGGTGCCCAGAGCTATGGAGCTGGCCAATCATGAACTAAACCTCTGAAACTTTGAGCCCAAATATACTTTTCCTCCTCTAAGTTGTTCTTATCTGACCTTTGGGTCACAGCAATACAAAGCTAACTAACACCACTCCCACAAAGAAAACAATGTTACAGAGTTGACATTCTGCTTTGAAATTCATCAGGACTTCCTAGTTTCTAAAGTTTTTCAGATAATGCTTACACTATAGTTATAATCAACCATTAAAGTCCAAGTAAATTAATTATCATATACTTGTATTACTCAAATCCTGTCACAGAAATATGTTTGGTGAATAAATGGATGAGATCAGACAATTTAGCATACATTTTGGACATACAGTATGGAAAGATAACCAAATTCCATGGACAATCCTCTTAGTAGTGCATGAACAAATAGAAAGAGCCTTCCGATTGTCTTTAAAATGTCACATCTCAAGGTCCTGATGAAAAATAAACTTATTCTACATCTTGTTACAAAACCAATTTGCTAAGACTTTCCTATGTAATAAAACAGGATTAAAAATAAAAACCGAAATTAGTGCAAAATTTGGTAGAGGGTAACACAGCTTGAAAGATAAGCTTGACACACAGAAATGCATATCATGAGAACCCATGCAATTTAGTGGAGGGGACTACCAAAATTATTGAAGTATAATTGACATACAATAAATGGCATCTATTCGAAGAGTACAATTTGATAAGTTTTGACAGATATATGTAAAAAATGCATATGACATGTATGTGTGCATACACAAACGTGCACCCCAGCAGTTTCTTTGTGCCCTTTTGTCCCCATGCCTCCCACCCTTTTTATTCTCAGCTATCACCATCCCTGCAAAGTCACTGATCTACCTTCTATCCTTATAGAGTGGTCTGCATATTCTAGAATCATAAGTGAATAATCATTCAGAATGGATTCGGTTTGTCAGGCTCTTTTCACCCAGCCATAATTAGGAAAATATTCAGCCATGTTCATTCCTCTGCAGCGTTGAGAAATATTTCCTTTTGTGGCTAGAGTGCAATTTGTTTATCCATTACATGCCTGATGGATATTTGGGTTGTTTCTAGATTGGGGCTATTAGAAATAAAAATGCTGTGAACATATATATACAAGCCTTCAATAGATACCCACTTTCATACCTCTTGGGTAAATTCCTACAAGTTAAATACCTGGGCATGTCACAGGTATATGTTTAATTCCTTAAGACACTGTTTTCCTAAGTGGTTTTACATGGCCACCAGCAGTGTGTGACAGTTCCTCTTGCTCCACATTTTCATCAACACTTTATATGGTTGGTCTTTTCAGTTACAAACGTTCTTCTAAGTCTGTATATGACATCTCATTCTGATTTTAAATTGCATTTCCCTAATGAATTGCATTTCTCTCTTTCTTTCTTTCTTTTTGGTACCAGAGATTAAACCCAGGGATGTTTAACCACTGAGCCACATCACCAGCCCTTTAATGTTTCATTTTGAGACAGGGTCTCACTGAGTTGCTTAGGGCCTCACTAACTTACTGAGGCTAGGTTTGAACTTGTGATCTTCCTGCCTCAGTCTCCCAAGCTGCTGGGATTACAGGCGTGCACCACCATGCCCAGCTATGATTTGCATTTCTTTAACTGAATATATTTTCATGTGTCAATTTGCTGTCTGTCTATATATATACATATATCTGACTATATCTATGTATGTATGTATGTATCTATCTATCTGCAGTTGTTCTGTTTGGTGAAGTGTTATTTTGCCCATTTTTAAAATGGGTTGTTTATTTTCATATTATTTTGTACCTAGAGTCCTTTATGTATCATAGCTTCAAGTTCTTGATCAGGCATGTTGTTCGAAATATTTCCTGTCTGGTTATGGTTTATATTTTCATTCTTTTAACGGTGTCCTTTGAAAAATGGATGTTCTTGATTTTGTTGAGGTCCGATTTATTGACTTTATTTCTTTTTAAAGTCTTGTTTTCTTTTTTTGTTTTTCTTTTTTGTGTGTGTGTGTTTTGTTTTTTGTTTTTTCCTTTGGACTGGGGATTGAACTCAGGGACACTTAACCACTAAGCCACATCCCCAGCCCTTTTTTTGTATTTTATTTGGAGACAGTGTCTCACTGAGTTGCTTAGTGCCTTGCTAAATTGCTGAAATTGGCTTTGAACTTGGAATCCTCCTGCCTCAGCCTCCGGAGCTGCTGGGATTATAGGCATGTGCCACTGCACCCAGCTAAAAGTCTTGTTTTCGATGTTTTATGTGAGTAATATTTCCCTGACCCAAGGTCACAAAGATTTTCTCCTATCTCTTCTTTTATAAATTTTCTAGTTTTAGGATTTACATTTAGGTCTATGATCTATTTGGGGTTAAATTTTGTATATGAAACAAGATTTGAATCAAAACTCTCTGTCTCTCTCTCTCTCTCTCTCTCTCTCTCTCTCTCCTCTTCTTTTGTTCTCCTTCTTTGCATATATATTTCCAATTGTTCCAGGATCTTTTGTTTAAAAGATCATTCTTCCTCCGGTAAATTGGCTTTGCACCTTTATTTAAAGTCAATTGACCATATAGGTGTGTGTCTCTTTTGGACTGTGTTTTGTTTTGTTGCTCTTTGCCTTCCCTCCAAGACTACTCTGTCTTGACTGCAATAGCTTTATCATGAGTCTTAGGTAATCCATGTCCAAAATTTTCAATGTTTTTTTGTTTTTTTTTTGCAATTCGGGGTATTTTCATTTCCCTATTAATTTTAGATTTAGCCTTTCAATTTCTATTTTAAAAAATGTGCTGGATCTTGATTAACTCCAGAGATCATTTTTGGTGAGAATTGATCAGTTAACAATATGAATACCTGGATCCATGAACATAATAATCTCTCCATTTATTTAGAACTTTGTTAATTTTTCTTAGCAATGTTTTACAGTTTTTATGTGTACTCTGGTATATTTTTGGTTATGTTTATCCTTATATTGTAGCATGTATTTTATTCCATTTCAAATAGTATTTTTTAAAATTTTGATTTTCAATAATTGGTTCCTAGTATAAGAAAGCACCTTTTTTTTCTTTTCTTTTTTTTTTTTTTTGTAATTGAACTTTTTGTCCTGCAGCCCACTCTCAACTCACTAGATTTTTTTTGTATATCCCATCATATTTTCTACCCAGATAATTATGTCATTTTACAAATAAACGTGATTTAATTTTTTCTTTCCAATCTAAATGACTTTTTTCTTTCTTTCTCTTTAGTTTCTGGAATGTCCAGTACAGTGTTGAACAGAAACTGCGAGAGCAGAAATCCTTGCTTTCTTCTGGAAGTTATGTGCTGGCCCTATTCTAAGCCCTTTACCATACAAACTCACTTAGTCTATGAAAAACCATGTAAGATACATAGATTGTTAATCCCACACACTTGAAGATAAAAATGAGACCCAGAGAAATTGTGTCACTGGCCACAGTAGCTATAAATTCTAACCCTATGACTTCTTAAGGTAGCTCTGTGTTTGCTCTGGTACTTTCTTCTGTATTATTTTTTGTTGTTGTTTTTCCACAGCGCTGGGGATTGAACCCAGAGCCTATAGTGCTTGTGAGGCAGGCACTCTACCAACTGAGCTATATCCCCAGCCCAGTTCTTCTCTCCTCTTTTTACCACTAGAAGCATAGCTTTGACCCTTAGCTCCTGATTACATTGTCACATGAGCCCACAAAATCCTATCTGACCAAAATAAAGTTGAAATATGAAAAGGGGAGTAGGAAGAGGATTGTACAAAAGAATAAAACCAAGAGAAAAAAAGCTAGGAGAAGGAAGAGGATCACAGGAAGCGAAGGATGAAGGACATATTAAAAGATAGGAAAACTTTTGGCTGGTGAGATTACTCAAAGGGGAAGCTTATCTTTTGCATATTTCCATAGTATAAGAAAAAGAATTGGAAATCACATTGCAAACTGAATGACTTTAGAGATAGTATCTATTTATAAGTTTGGTACTTCTAAGAAATGCCCTAAATTTGGAAAAAGAATGCATTTCCATATTATATTAGAGGTGACTGAATGAACATACCAATGTCCTACATCAGTTATCAGCAAACTGTGGTCTATGGGCCATATCTGTGCTGCTACCTGTTTTGTAAATAAAGTTTTATTGGAATACAGTTGCGCCTCTTATTTTCATCTTCTCTGCTTTTGTGCTACAACAGAAAAGTTAAGCGATTGTAAAAGGGACTGTGTTGCCCACCAAGAGCAAATTACTCTCTTTCCTTTGTAGAAAAATGTTTGTCAGCCTCTGCTCTGGGTCGTTGAACTGTGCCTAGGTTTGCAAAGACGAATTAAAGCAATATTCTGGGTAGCTTGCATCAAAAGAAAATAATCACTTCAGTACTTTTTTAGGAGAGTTGGAATGCATATCAACCAGAAAACTCCTCTGTTCACTGTTCTGTATTTCACTTGATGTGTACAAAGATCTAATTCATTCATTTCTCCTTACTACCTTGGACTCCACAAGAGCAGAATACCAGAGATCCTAAACCCTGTTGCTCACAAGAAAATATTCTATAAATTTAGAAAATTATTGAGTAGAAACTTCACCCCTTCTTGATAAACTCTAGAAGTGTTAATATTCTTGGCAAAATTATTTTTGCACTAATTGCTGTATCCATCTGCTCTGTGAGATTGATTAGTCTGTGAGAGCATTTGCTCTCTCCTGCAATCAATGCTTCCTGGCCCAGCAGAAAGCTAGGCTATCTTATTTCCACCCCGAGAAGGATGTACCACTGACAACTATAAGCTTTTCCTTTGAGGATTTGAGATTAAATTGGCACTTCGCTTGATGGCCCTTTGGGAAATAATTCAGTCTGGAGAGAATTCTATTGAAGTACACCAAGAATGTGGGGATTTAAATGATTCCTTCCTGCACGGAGGATCTCCACTGCTTACAAGGCTACTGCTGCAGGGCCAGTGGTCGGGTGCCACGTCCTGAAGAAATGTTCTTCTGACCTTTAGAGAAGCAAAGAGGAATAAAGCGCTCTCCCCTCATCTCTCCAACTCCAGCTCACAAAACCTGCAGAGATTAATGCTGCCAGTGTCGAAAGGAAAGCAGCTGCAGACAGCCTAATTCAGTCTGACTTGCACCCAATATTTATTTGAATTTATTTATGTATTTCTTTCCAAATTTTTATTTGCTAAAGACACACGTATCACAATAGCCTGTTTAAAAAATAATAAAAATTTTTAAATAGGAAAACACAAGAAAGAATGACTTTCAATAAAATTTTACTCAAAAATAGTGACAAACTGCTGCCATTACCATCCTACCCACAGACCTTACTGTAATGTTGTTTTGGACGATCATTCCAGAACTTGGGTATATGTAGTATAGTGTCCTACACAGTATGAGCAACTAGATTTTATAAACCGAGTATGAAAAACTACTTCTCTCAGTAATTTCCACAAAGTGAATTTGGAAGTTATTTCATTTGGCAAAATTTATACTCTCCCTTCTCTGGGCCAGGCAGTGTTAGTTCAAAATCCTCCGTGCAGGTAAGTGAGAGTAAGAGTTCTCACATACAGGTCTCTTCAAGGGTGCCCATGTAAGGCTGAGTTTCCACTGGACCAGACAGAGGAGAGAAAAATTTAAAAGATGTTGGAGGTAAGAGAAATTTTATAATGCTGATTCTGATGAGTTGAAAGAGCTGAAACATCTTCTGAGCCTTTTGGCTTCTTAATTTAGGTGGTGAAACACCCATTGTGTAAAAAGAGTGATAAATTATGAGATGATCACTCATTTTATACTATTTTTGTGTGTGTTTCAATGAGTACTAAGAAAACCTACTAAGATAACTTCTAAAAATCTTTTGTTTTACTAAGAACCTTGTAATGGACCAGAACTTTTGGTTTCAGGATTTCTTTATATTCTTAAAATTGACTGACACTTTCACTTCTGGGAAAATAGAGTAGACACATTTTTCTTTATTCCTCCTGCTAAGTACAATAAAACCCTTCAACATCATATATAAAACCAATGCTTGAAGACTCTGAAAGTTGAGGAGAAGAACAGAGACCAGCTAGGGGCCTCGGGATCAAGGAATAATATAGTTCTAAATTCCCTGGGTTTCCTTTTTGCCACATCTATCTGAGACTTGGAGATAAAGGAGCCCACAATCCAGAAATACTAGTGAAGGCAGACAAAGTAAGCCTCCCAAAGCCTTCTGTCTCTACCCTAAGGAAAAGAAAAGATAGAAAACTTTGATAATAACCATTTAATTTCAATCAAGCACTGCAGAAGCCAGTGAAAGCAGAAAGAGACACCCAGATTTCTGCCTTCAAGAGGCTGCAAGAAGTTCCTGTAGTATCCCCCGGGGTGGTGTTGAAGAGGGCCTCGTGGACAGTCAAGACTTTTCTTACTGCCCACCTCCTCCCAAAGGGTATCAGAGGAGGCCGTAGGAAGAGTAGTAACAATGTACTTCTCCAGACAGTGGAATGAATTGGACATAACTTTCCTATGTTCACACATCAATACACCACCAGTGAAACTCCACATCACGTACAACCACAAGATTGGGATCCTAATTAGAATAAGTTATATTCCATGTATGCAGAATATGTCAAAATACACTGTACTGCCATGTATATCTACAAAGAATAAAAAAAAAAAAAGGTGCACTCCTCCTCCTGCTGTCTAGGGAGCTCACTGAAGTCCCAGGGGGACCTGGCACTCCTGCACTCCCTTGGCAGTTCACAGGTGGCATCTCCACTTCCCTTGCCAGAGTAGTATGAAGAATGAGAAAGAGAAGGAGAAGAAAGGAGGAAGAGGGGGAAGAGGAAGAAGAAAGGGGAGGAGAAGAAGCAGTCACTAGCTAAAATAATGGTTTTAAGTAAGATCCCAAATTTCATAATATAATAGCTAAACTATTTAGGTTTCAATTACAAAAGAAAAAACAGATGATACCAAAACCCAGGAAAATTTCAAACTGGATGTAAACAATAAATCAGTAAGGATTAGGGGACAAGGAAGAAAGAACAGGTGGAACACAGTGGATTCTAAGGGGAATAAAAACCACTCTGTACGATGCCATAATGGTCTATATATATCATTGTATATTAATCCAAACCCAAAAAATGTACAAAACCCAGAACGAACCCTAATGCAAACAATGGACTTTGGGGATATTGATGCATCAATGTAGGTTCATCAGTTATAACAAATGTACTGTTTTGGCAGATGATATTGATAATGAGGGTAGAATGGAAATCATGGTGCCTTCCATCAATCTTACTGTGAACCCCAAACTACTCCAAAACCTAAAGTCTATTACAATAATTTCAAGCCCAA
The DNA here is from genome assembly GCA_020662805.1 of Glaucomys volans. Lineage (NCBI taxonomy): Eukaryota > Metazoa > Chordata > Mammalia > Rodentia > Sciuridae > Glaucomys > Glaucomys volans. Next base: position 394,127 of record JAJEJO010052211.1, on the reverse strand, counting down.
GTATGTTGGAATTCATATGTTTCTAGCAGATAAGATTTACAAGTTTTTCATGACTATGGGGAGCAATGAACAATTTATAGGTTAAAACCAAACAGACCTGCCCTGATTGCTATGTTCTGCAATGATATTTAAAAGTACTAGATATATTTACCCACTTTTAGAAATAATAAATTGGAAGAGAATTTGTGGGTGTTACTTTATAAAAGACCATCTTTGCAAAATAAGCATATGAAGTACTAAAAGAAGACAGTGGATATATACAAATATTTGAGATTACAAAGATGTTGGCATTATACGCCAATTTTTTTTTTCTTTAGTTCTGGGAATTGAACCCAAGACACTGAGATACATTTCCAGTTCACTCCCCTGTCTCTAAAGATTTTAAAGCAGTTAAAAAATATTTTGTCTAGCAATTACAGACATGTGGAAGAAATTTTAAAATATCAGCAAAGGAATAGAAGATATAAGCAAGAACTAAATGGAAATTTTAGAATTGGAAAGTATAAAACATGAAATAAAAAATTGAATGGAGAAGTTCCACAGCAAGCTAAAGGAGACAGAAAAAACAAAAGTGACAGAAAGACAGGGCAATATATGTTACTGAATCTGAACAAGAGAGAAAAAACACTGCCCAACAGAGTTCACAGATCTGTGAGACTCCATCAAAAGATCAACCATTCCTGTCATGTGAGGCCTTGAATTGGGAGAAAGAAGGCAAGGTTCAAAAAGGACTTGAAGAAATCATGGGGCTGGGGTTATAGCTCAGTTGATAGAGTGCCTGCCTTGCAAGCACTAAGACCCTGGGTTCAATCCCCAGCACTGAAAAAAAAAAAAGAAAAGAAAGAAAGAAAAAGAAAAAGAAAGAAAGAAAGAAAAAGAAAGAGAAAGAAAGAAAGAAAGAAAGAAAGAAAGAAAGAAAGAAAGAAAGAAAGAAGAAAGAATGGCTGAAAGCTTCTTAAATTTAGCAAAAGTCATAAAACTACAGATGCAGTAAGCTCAGGAAAATTCAAACATGATAAACGCAACAAAAGCCATATTAAGACCAATTATAGTCAAACTTTCGAAAACGATAGAGTAAGAAGTTATCTTGAAAACAGCAAGAGAGAAAGGACACTTGATATAGAGAGGAAAACCAATTTGAAAAGCTGCACATTTCTCATCAGATACCATGGAGGCCCAGAAGTATGTGACACATCAATTCTGAAATACAGAAAGAAAAGGACTGTCACATGGAGGTTAAGAAGGAAGTGTGTCTGGTTATAAGAGAGAACCATGTGATTCTGTATCCTGACTGTATTACTGTCATTGCTCTCCTTGTCACATTGCAATATAGTTTTCTTGATGTTTCCCTTGGGGAGAACCAGGTAAAGAATACATAGACCTCTTTGTATTATTTCTGTATGTGAATCTATGATTGAAATAAAAGTTTAGTTAAAAACAAATGATTGAATTAAAAATAAAACTACTATCTGACTTCTGGGCATATATCCAAAAAATCTGAAATCAGGGTCTGGAAGAGTTAATTGTACACCCATTTCATAGAAGTACTGTTCACAACAGCCAAGAGGCAGAAGCAACCTACAAGTCCATTGACAGATGATTGGATAAACTATGTGGCACACACACATGCGCACACATGCACACCCACACACACAATGGAACATTTTCCAGGCATAAAAAGGAAGAAAATACAATCACATTACAACATGGATGAACCTTGAGGACATTGTATTAAGTGAAATAATCCAGTCACAAAAGGACATATTCTATGTGACTCCACTTACATGAGGGATCTAAGTAGTCTAATTAATGGAAAGAGAAAGCAAAATGGTGCTCACCAGGGTCCAGGGAAAGATAGGAAAGGGAGTTGTTATTTATTGGATATGGAGTTTTATAAGATGGAAAAGCTCTGGAACTCTATTTCACAATATGAATTTGTGCTACCAAGTAGAATACTTAAAAAGGTTTAAAATGGCAAATTTTGTGTTACCTTTTTTTTGCCACAATAAAAAAAAAAAAGAAAAAAGTAACTGAAGACCCTGAAGAGCTTGTACAAATAAATCTATTTATATTTATCATATTTGACATTAAAACTAAGAAGTATAATGCTAAATCCAAGGCCAACATCATTCTAAATGGAGAAAAATTGAAAGCATTCTCTTTAAAAACTGGAACAAGACAGGGATACCTTCTTTCACCACTTCTATTCAACATAGTTCTGGAAAGCCTAGCCAGAGCAATTAGACAGAAGAAAGAAATTAAAGGGATACAGGTAGGAAAAGAAGAGCTCAAATTATCCATATTTGCAAGACATGATTCTATATTTAGAAGACCCAAAAAACTCCACTAGAAAAATAGAACTCATAAATGAATTAAGCAAAGTAGCAGGATATAAAATTAATGCCCATAAATAAATTGTGTTCCTATACATCAGGATGAATCAACTGAAAGAGAAATTAGGAAAACAATCCCATTCACAGAATCCTCAAAAAAATAAAATAAACTATTTGGGAATCAATCTAACAAGAGGTGAAAGACCTCCACGTAGAAAACCACAGAACTCTAAAAAAGAAATTGAAAAAGACATTAGAAAATGGAAAGATTTCCCATGTTCTTGGATGGACAGAATTAATATTGTCAAAATGACCGTACTACCAAAAGCACTATACAGAATCTGTATATAATGTAATTCCTATTAAGGTTACAAGGACATTCTTCAGAGAAATAGAAAAAGCAGTCATGAAATTCATTTGGAAGAATACGAGACCCAGAATAGCCAAAACAATCCCCAGAGATAAAAGTAAAGCAGGAGGAGGCATCACAATACCAGATATTAAATTATACTACAGAGCTATAGTAACAAAAATGGCATGGTATTGGCATCAAAACAGACACAAAGACCAATAGTACAGAATAGAAGACACAGATACAAACCTACATACATACAGTTATCTCATACTAGAGAAAGGTGCCAAAAACACATTAGAGAAAAGATAGCCTCTTCAACAAATGGTGCTGGGAAAACTGAAAATCCATATGTAACAAAATGAAATTAGACCCTTATCTTTCACTCTTCACAAAATTCAGCGCAAAGTAGATCAATGACTTAAGCCTTAGACCAGAAACCCTGCACCTACTGGAAGAAAAACTGAACTCTCCATCATGTCAACTCGGGAACTGAATTCCTCATCAAGACTCTTAAAGCACAAGAAATAAAATCAAGAATAAATAAATGGGATGGCATCAAGCAAAAAGCTTCTTCACAGCAAAGGAAACAATCCAGAATGTGAAGAAAGAGCCTACAGAACGGGAGAAAATCTTCACCACTTGCACCTCAGATACAGTATTAATCTCTAGGTGATATAAAAACTCAAAAAACCTTAAAACAAAAAAACAAATAACCCAAATCAATAAATGGGCAAAGGAACTCAACAGACACTTCATAGAAGAAGAAATATGATTGGTCAACAAATACATGAAAAAATGTTCAACATCACTAGCAATTAGAGAAATGCAAATTAAAACTACACTGAGATTTCATTTCACTCCAGTCAGAATGACAATTATCAAGAATACAAGTAACAATAAATGCTGGCAAGGATGTGGGGGAAAGGTACACTCATGCATTGCTAGTGGGACTGCAAATCTGTGCAACCACTCTGGAAAGCAGTATGGAGATTCCTCAGAAACTTAGAATGGAATCACCATTTGACCCAGTTATCCCATTCCTCAGTATATACCAAAGGACAAACCAGCATACTATAGTGACATGGCCACATCAATGTGTATAGCAGCTCAATTCACAATAGCTAAGCTATGGAACCAACCTAGGTGCCCTTCAACAAATGAATGGATAAAGAAAATGTGGAACATATACACAATGGAATATTACTCAGCCATAAAGAAGAATAAAATTATGGCATTTGCCGGTAAATGGATAGAACTGGAGACTCTCATGGTAAGTGAAATAAACCAAAGACCAAATGCTCTCTCTTACATGCAGATGCTGACACAATAGTGAAATAAACCAAAGACCAAATGCTCTCTTTTACATGCAGACGCTGACACAATAGGTGGTGGTGGGGGGCGGGGAGGTTCACTGGATTGGACAGGGCAGAGTTGGGAGAAGAGATATGGTGGGAATAGGAAAGACAGTAGAATGAATCTGACATAACTTTTCTATGTTCATATAAGAATACACGACCAGTGTAACTCCATATCATGTACAGCCACAAAAATGGGAAGTTATACTCCATGTATATATGATGTGTCAAAACACATTCTACTGTCATGTGTAAATAAAAAGAAAAAATAAAATTTTTTTAAAAACTCAGAAATATAAAAATATAATTCATTTTTAGAATAATAATTATAAGAGCATTGCCAGTTCACATAAATGGCAAATTTTTATGGAAATCACTGTATATTCAAAAATAATTACTAAGAATGGTGATATTCTTTAACACTTTGCAAATTTCTTTAATGCCCTTCTCCTCAGAAATAGCTGTATTTGTATATCTGATTCTGCATTTGATCTGCTTTTATGTTGAATGTATCTTCTAACCTGGAAAACTACACTGTGCACTCATGAGAGAGTAAGAGTAAATACATGAAATCACATCCCGTTGTTACTGTGAACAGTTTTGTCTCTGCAAACCCGTGAAAAGATCTTGCGGAACCCCACAGGGTTTTCAGGTCACACTTGGAGAACCACTAGATAAAATTATTCATCAGGGCCTTATTGAATTACTGGTCACAATTCCCGCCTCCCATATGGTAATATTTATATCTACATCCTTTCCATGACCAAATACATTCTCCCACCCTTGATTTTGGGCATAACCCTGTGATTTGCTTTGGCCAGTGGAAAGTCAGCAGGCTTAAGGCAAGAAGAAGCTTCATGTCTATTTGCCTTCAGCTGAAGTCCCCTAATAGACGAACCTGGAGCAGAACTGAGTCTCTGTCACAGTGAGGAACCAAAGCTCAAGTGAACACCCAGATTAAAGCAGAGCCCATTCTAGATCCTGAATTCCACAGTTAAATTGAAGCAGACTCATGACTGTCAGACTCACGACTATAAGAATAAAAACGTTTATTGTTGGATGTGATGGAGTTTGGGGTTGGTTATTATGCAGCATTGCTCTGATAAGGACTTGCTAATGAGAACCTAAACCTTATGAGCTGAATAAAAAGGAACATGAAGCACGAAGGTTATTTAGACAGGGAGCAGGAGAAAACTAATGGACAATGTGATAATCCTATTAAAAGAAATGTGACAGTGATATTGTCTTGAATAAGATCAGAACAAAAGAAAATGCATTAAAAACACAACCACAGACCAGTGAAAGTAAAGGCAAATTCTTTGATGGGGGTAGCCATGAATGGTGACCAAAGGGACTGGGGAAGGAGGAAGCTCTCTTTCTTTGCATAGGAGAGCAACTATGATGGAATCCCAATAGAGACTCTCAGGAATCATGTAGGTGGGGGCTCAGAATGCTCCTCCAGGAAGGGGAAGTCTGGGTCTTTAGCCATTGATTGCTACTTTTCTCATTGGTGGAAGGATGCCTCCACTGTTTTATCTTCATCATCATGGTAGGTGGACCTTAATACAAATTTACTGACAAAGAGTTGCCAAGTAGAGGAGGCGATACTAGAAATGTGATTGGAGTGGAACAGGTCAGCTGAGCACATTCCAGGTAACCACTTACCTAGGAGCATTAATAACCCTTTGACAGTGTGACCCAGAGAGCAATGTCCTTGGTGCTTTTTAGAAATGCAAATTTCTAAACCTCTGAGGGTGATTCTTTTTTATTATTATTTTTTGATTCATTGTACACAATTGGGGTACAACTTTTCATTTCCCCAGTTGTACACGATGTAGAGTCACACCGTTTGTGTAATCATACATGTGCATAGGGTAATGATGTTTGTCTCCTTCCATTACCTTTCCTTCTCCCTGCCCCCTCCCCACCCCTTATTTCATTTTACACAATCCATCCTTCCTCCATTCTTCCCTCACCCCCTCACCCCCTCACCCCCAACACACACTTTTATATCATCATCCACTTATCAAAAAAAAACATTTGGCCTTTGGTTTTTTTGGGATTCACTTTTTTCACTTAGCTTGATATTCTCCAACTCCATCCATTTACCTGCAAATGCCATAATTTTATTCTTCTTTATGGATGAATAATATTTCATTGTGTATACATTCCAGTTTCTTTATCCATTCATCTATTGAAGGGCATCTAGGTTGGTTCCACAATCTAGCTATTGTGAATTGGGCAGCTATGAACATTGATGTGGCTGCATCACTGTAGTATGCTGCTCTGAAGTTTGGGTATAGGCCAAACAGTGGGATAGCTGGATCAAATGATGGTTCCATTCCAAGTTTTCTGAAGAATCACCACACTGCTTTCCACAGTGGCTGCACCAATTTGCAATTCCACCAGCAATGAATGAGTGTAGCTTTTTCCCTACATCCTCACCGACACCTATTGTTGCTTGTATTCTTGAAAATAGCCATTCTAATTGGGTTGAGATGAAATCTTAGGGTAGTTTTGACTTGCATTTCTCTTATTACTAGAGATGTTGAACATTTTTCCATGTATCGGTTGATTGCTTGTAAATCTTCTTCTGTGAAGTGTCTGCTCAGTTCCTTAGCTCATTTATTGACTGGGTGATTCTCATATCAACAAAATGCCAGGAGATTCATTCTTACCGAAATTTAAGGGCTATGAATCTGGAGGAGGCCTCAACACTTGAGCAAGATTCTACTGAAAGAGAAAATATGGGACATCAGAGACATTTTTTCCCTCTAGAAGAATGTCAACTAGAATTTACTGCTTTCTAGATCAGTGTCCCAGCCATGCATATTATTCTATTTTTCATTCTCTTCAACTCCAAGGACCTGGGGACAGTGTGAAGAACATACCAGTACATCTTAAAACTGGTGGAAAATTGTGAGTAGAGCGTATAGGGGGAAAATGCTGACAAAATGCAGAGGGAACCCCTCTGTCCATGACCCCTGCCCCAAACTTTATTCCTGAGACTGTTTCCAGGTTGTTTTTTTAAACCATGAAATTCTTTTCTCTACTATCTAAAATGAAAAGGGTGAAGGTGACCTTAATGAGTAGGGAGGTATACCAGAGTTTATAATCTCTGTGAGTTCCCAAGAAACCGGCCCCCAACATTTACAATTTTTCTTTCATCTTTTTGAATTGAAGATAAACATACAAAACAAGTTAACTTTCTTTAGAACACTTGTTACACTGGAGTAGAGATTGCCCATTAGGTTTATAAGTCATAAAGTTAAGGAAGGCTAAATTTAAGAGAATAGAAATTATGCCAAGTATATCCTGGGACATAATGGAATTAAGCTAAAAACGAGAAAGGTAATAGGAAAATCTCTGAACAAAAATTTTAAAAGAACTGATAAATAAATGGGTAAATGAGAGAATCTCAATGGACTAAAGAATATATTTTGAAGTGAACAAAAATTAAAATACACTTCAGCTAAAGTAGTGCTTAGAGAAAATTTATAGTATTAAATTCTTATATTAGAAAGGAAGGAAGGTCTCAAAGGAATAACTTAGGCTACCATACTCAGAAACTAGAAAAAAGAAGAGCAAGATAAACCCAATTGAACAGAAGAAAGAAAATAATGGGCAAAAATCAAAGAAACAAAACAAGAGGGAAAATAAATAAAACCAAAAGCTGATTCTTTAAAACTATCAATAAAACTGATAAACCTGTAGCAAGAATGGCAAAGAAAGACGGTGGAGATGATGTTGGAGGAAAAGGAATCTACACTGTTGATGCTATTATAAATTAGGGCAACCACTATGGAAATCAGCATGGAGGTTCCTCAAAAGACTAGGCATGGAACCACCATAGGACCCGGTTGTACCACTTCTCAGTACTTATCCTAAAGAATTAAAGTCATCTTACTCCTTGTGTTTTAGCGGCACAATTCACATCAGCCAAACTATGGAAATGACTAGGTGTCTGTTTTAGTCAGCTTTTTCACTGCAATAACTAAAAGATCTGACCAGAACAATTATAGAAGAGGAGAAATTTATTTGGGGGCTCACAGTTTCAGGGGTCTCAATCCATAGGCAGCAGGCTCCATTCCTCAGGACTCCAGGTGAGGCAAGACATTATGGTGAAAGAGTGTGGCAAAAAGAAGCAGCTCACATGATCAGGGAGGAGAGGGAGAGGGAGGGGGAGGGGGGGAGAGGGAGGGGGAGGGGGAGAGGGGGAGAGGGATGGGGAAGGGGATGGGAGATCCTTGCTAAATATAAATACATACCCTAAAGCCACACCTCCAGCCATAACCCATCTGCCTTCAATTACCACTCAATTATTCCCATCAGGTGATGAATTCACTGATTGGGTTAAGGCTCTTATAACCCAATCATTTCTCCTCCAAACCTTGCATTGTCTCACGGATGAGCTTTTGGGGAACACCTCACATCCAAATCATAACAGTGTTCATCAATGGATGAATGGACACAGAAAAATTAAAACAACACACAATGAATTTTTATTCAAGACAGAAAGAAGAAGGAAATTGTCATTTGTAGGAAAACCAATGGCTCTTGAGGACATTGTGTTAGGTAAATAAGCTAAATTCAGAAAGTCAAAGGTTGTATGTCTTCTTCCATACAAATGAAAAAAAAGGAAAAAAAAGATGGGGGTGGGGCCTTCATGAAAATAGAAGGGAGACCAGTAGAGTTGAAAAGGAACTGGGGGAAAGGAAAAGGGGAAATAATGGCAAATGATATTGACTAAATTATGTTGTTCTCTTGTGTGCATGCATGAACAATGAGTCCCACGATTATGCACAATTATAATGCACTAACAAAAAATGCAGAAAAAATGACAAGGTTAGAAAAAAGACCCAAATTATACATATGAGGAAAGAAAGAGGAGATGAGATTACAGATATAAAAGAATAATAAGGAATATCATAATCAACTCTGCAGACACAAATTCAACAAGAAGATAAGTTCTTCAAAATACACACAGTGTCAAATTCACCCAAAACAAAATGGGTAACCTAAATAACCTTATAATTATTTTAAAATTTTAACTGAGAGTTTTTTAAAAAGTCTAAGAAAAAATCTCCAGGCTCAGCCAGGCACAGCAGTACATACCTATGATCCCTGTGGCTCGGGAGGCTGAGGTAGGAGGATGGCAAGCTCAAAGCCAACCTCAGCAAGTCAGTGAGTCCCTGAACAACTTAACAAGACCCTGTCTCAAAATCAAAAATAAAACGAAATGGGCTGGGAATGTGGCACAGCGGTAAAGTGCCCCTGGGTTCAATCCCTGGAACAACAACAAGAAAAATCTCCAGGCTCAGGTGATTTCACAGGTCAGTTCTACCAGTTATTTAAAGAAGAAATACTATTAAATGTATACATTAACTTGTACAAAATAGTAAAGAAGAGAATATTTTTTCAGCTCACTTTTTTTTGAGATTAGTGTTATCTTCATACAAAACCAAACACATTAAAAACTATGTATCAGTATTTCTGAACAAAATAGACATAAAAATCTTCAAAAAAGGATCCAATTGAATCCAGCAATATATAAAAAGGAATACATACCATCAACAAGTGAGGTTCGTCCAAAGAATGCAACATTGGTTCAATATTTAGAATCGATCAATGTAATCCACCATATTAGCAGTCAAAAGCAGATTGCTATTTCCACATAATCATAGCAATACAGAAAAGCATTTGAAAAAACATTCTACTCTCAACAAACTGGAAATAGAAGATAACCTCAACAAGATAAGGAGCTTCTACAATAAACAAACAAACAAACAAACAAACAAACCCATGACTCAGATAGTTCTTAATGTTGAAAGGCTGAACGCTGTCCACTTAAGATCAGGAAAAAGGCAAGGGTATCCACTCTTACCATTCTAATCTTTTGAAGTAGCTCAAGAAAAACAATTAAAGGTATATTGTTTGGAAGGTAAAATATTCAACTCTCCCTATATGTGAATAATATGATTTTTTTATTATAGAAAATTCCAAGGAATATACCAAAAAAATTCTAGATGTAATAAGTGCACTTGGCAAAGTCATAAGAATCAAGGTCAACAGACAAAATCAATCATGTTTCTATAAATAGGAAAAGAAAAATTGGAAACTATAATTTAAAAACTAATGCTAAAACTAAATACTTAGGTGTGTATCTATCAAAATGCATACAGGAATTAATAACAGAATGTGTGACAGATACCATTGCCCTGTGTACATGCATGAATGCACAGATGGTGTGACTCTACTTTGTGTACAACCAGTGAAACAATAGCTGTACTCCATTTGTGTTCAATGAATCAATAAGTAAATAAAAAAATTAAATTAAAAAAAATGCATACAGGATCTATGTACTATAAAACACTAAAGAAAGAAAAATGTCATTATTAAATATACTTGTGGATAGGAAAACTCAACCTGGTGAAATTATCAGTTGTTCCACTTGACCTGTAGATTGAACACAACGACAAACGCCCTACAGAAATTTTTTGTATATTTATACAATGATTCTAAAACATACAGAAATGCAAAGGAGCAAGAATAGCTAGAACAATTCTGAAAACATAAAATAATAAAGTTGGAGGAATCATACTATCCATTGTTCACAGTTATAAAGTTAAAATAATCAAGGCAATACTGTATTGATAAAAGGATGATAACTTAGATCAAAGGAATAGCATAGAGAAGGAAGAAATAGTCACATAAATACGCCCAAATGATTTTCAACAAAGGTGCAAAAGCAATTCTGTAAATAGTACAATCTTTTCAACAAATGATATTAGTGTAACTGGGTATCCATAGGCCAAAGAATCAAAAACCAACAACAGAACAAAACAAAAAACAATATAACTTCAGCATATACCTCACACCTTCTCTAAGTTAATCTAAAATGGAACATAGATCTAAATGTAAAATTATAAAACTTTTAGAAAAGAGGAGAAAATGCATATTGTCTTGAGTTTGACAATACATTCTTAAACATGGTGCACAAACCACCAGCCATAAAAAAGAAAAATAATAAATTGAACACAATAAAAATAAGAAATTTTGCTTTGCAAAAGATAGTGTTCAGAAAAGACAAGCTACAGACTGAGTGAAAATATTCGCGAATCTCATATTCAACAAAAAAATGGTCTCCAGACTTTATAAACTTTCAAACTCAACAAGAAAACAATCCATCAAATTAAAGAAAAAAAAAAAGAAGCAGCAAAAGATATGTACAGACATTTCCACAAAGAGCATTTAAAGAGGTTGAAAGGATGTTATTATCCATGAGGTAAATGCTGATTAAAACCATCATTGGATATCACTATACACTCATTGGGATAGTAAATAAGAAATAAACTGAAAATATCAAATTCTGGAAAGGACATGGAGCAGCAGGAATTCTGGTAGGGAAAATAGAGGAAATCCAAAGGAAGACTTTGGAAAACTGGTTACCAGTTTCTTATAAATTGAAAGATGTATTTGCTTCATGATCTCACACTCCATTACTGAAACCCGAGGGAAATGAAAACTTAGGTCCACATAAAAATCTGTAGACAAACATTGATAGCAGCTCCATTCACAAGTGTCAAAATCTTCCAACAATCCAGATAGTCTCCAAATAAACTGTAGTAAATCCATATAATATACTACTATTGAGCAATAAAAAGGAATGGAAATTGATAAATGAAACAAGTCAGATGAATCATAGAGTTGAAATGCTGGGTGAATAAAACCAGTCATGGAAAGGTTATATTTTGTAACATTTTGTATGATTGCAGTTGACCCTCGTCATTCACTAATTCTGTTTGCTAATTCACCAACTTGCCAAAATTTATTTGTAATACCAAAATCAATATTTGGGACATTTTCATGGTCATTTGTGGACATGTGTTCTTGGAACTCTTCTAAAGATCCATATTTACTTTTGCTTAAAATCAAATGTCAAATGAGATGAACAGTTCAATATTTCTGCTGGGACTGTTGATGTATGCCCGTAATCTCAACAACTCAGAAGGCTGAGGCAGGAAGATCACGAGTTCCAGGTCAGCCTGGGCAATTCAACAAGACCCTGTCTGTCTCAAAATAAAAAGTAAAGGGGATGTAGCTTGTAGTAAAGTGCCCCTGGGTTCAATTCCCAGTACCCAAGGAGAAGTCAGTATTCCTCATTCACATGAGGTGAGATTTTCCAAGTAGGGTTAAAGGTCATTATTTCTCTACCAGGCTTCTCACTTACCACCATTAAGTGGAAATATAGGGAGCATTTGAACCAATTAAAGCAAAAATATAAAATCTTAATATCTTATCATTGATTAATTAGTGTATATCATACCTTCCAGAAGTCAGAGATCTAGAGTTGCAATGGGTATTTGAAATCTGTACATTAATTTAAAAGTATATATATAAGGGTTGGGATTTTGTACTTTTATCTCTAAAGTTTTGATGGACTTACATTGGTGTAATACATTAATTCCATTTTCCACACTAAAACCATCAAAAAGACAGGACATGATTTTACTTAAAATCTTTGAAGATTAACACATCTAGAAAAAATAGAGCATCTTTCTTTCTCCTTTTTTTTTTGATTACTGAGAATTGAACCCAGGGGTGCTTAACCACTGAGCCACATCCCTTTTCATTTTTTATATCGAGACAGAGTGTGGCTAAGTTGCTTAGGACCTCACGAAGTTGCTGAGGCTGGCTTTGAACTTGCCATCCTCCTGCCTCAGGCTCCTGAGCCGCTGGGATTACAGGTGTGCGCCACCACGCCCAGCTAGGGCATCTTTCTTCAGAAGATGGGAAGTGTTCTTTGGACTCTGAGAAGATTGTAAATTCAGAAGAAATCCTTCTGATCTCCCAACCAGCACTTGGGCACTAAGGTAGTATAAAACCTAAAAGGAAGCAGGATCACTGTCCTGATAAAGGAGAGGCTGAGGTCAGCAGCCTCTTGGGGAGTCCTGGGGCCTTCTGGGGATACTGTTCTGAAACACCCAAAACAGAAGACATGGATAAAGCTGAGTTCTGCTTCCTTTCTGCTTTCTTTAGGCTTGTTCTGTTCATGTTCTTTGAAGGCAGATATCTATGGCCAGGACTAAGGCAGCCCAGTAGATAAAAAAAAAAAAAAAGAAAGAAAGAAAACAACGATCTAGAGAACATTCACTGGCTTTTTAAAGGCCAGGATCATGTGATCCAGTCATTTCCCTCAGAGACATTCACCCAAGAGAAATGAAATCACATGTCTACACAAAAACTTTTATGCAAATGTTCACAGCAGCTTCATTCGTAATAGCTCCAAACTGTAAGCAACCTATGCTGCTGTTGACGGTTGAATGGGTAAACAAGTTGCACATGTGTATTAGGGAATACTACTCAGCACTAGAAAGGAGTGAATTATGGATATGCATTACAGTGTGGATGAATTTAAAAACTCTATATTAAATGAAAGAAGCCAGGCACAAAGGAGTGTATGCTGTATGATTCATTGATATATAATCTACTGGCTAAATCAATCTACAGTGATAGAAAGCAGATCCATGGCTGCCTAGGGCACTGGGCACTAAAGTGGTACATGATAATTTTGTCAATATTCATTAAAATTGTTCCACTTCAAATGGGTGCATTTTAACTTATGTAGATTATATCTCATTTTTGTTGACCAAAAACAAAAACGAAAACAAAAACAAAAACAAAACAAAACAAAAACCCACAGCCACTTTTCTCTAACACCTTCTACCAAACATCCAGCCTAGGATTGTCTTTTTGTCTTCCTTTCGTCCTTCCTTTCTCCCTCTTTTCCTTCCTTCCTCTTTTCCTTCCTTCCCTTTTTAAAAATATATTTTTACTTGCAGATGGACATAGTACCTTTATTTTATTCATTTATTTTCATGTGGTGTTGAGGATCAAACCCAGTGCCTCACACATGCTAGGCAAGTGCTCTACCACTGAGTCACAACCCCAGCCCACTTCCCTTGCTTTCTTATTGCTATTTTAACTCAACTGCCTTTCATGATGCAGGTAATTCCACTAATCTTGGAAAAATAAGGAAATCGATATCCTCTAGTCAACATCCTGGAATATGAAAAAGGGTTTGACAGAACACTGGAACTCTCTGGAGCAATGAGAGCCCTGCAGCTAGCTGATTGATGGTAGACAGCGGACCTGTGTTTTTCTAAAACAAACTTAGGCTTGGTATGAAAATGGTGGAAAGACTGCCCGCAGGGCACCTCACCTCTGGCAGAAGGCAAAGCTCTTAAGGTGTCGAAGACTGCAGGGGAAGAGGAATCTTCTCGAGGCTGAGGTATGTTCAGTGGTGATGGTGCTGCTTGAACTGTCTTCATAGAAAAGACTAAGAAAGACAGCACTTTCTCTTTTTTGCAAATTTATTCTTCAACTTTTATTAACCTGTATTAATTGCACATATGAGCAGGGGTCAGTGTAATATTTCCACACGTACAGCATGCACCAATCAAACCCAATCTCCATCCCCTCTCCACACATACTCTTCCCAGTCTCCAATCTCCAGTAATCACTGCTCTCCTTTTGGGTCTTCTTTCTGTCCAGTTTGTGCTCACCACCAGATTGAAAGAAACCAAGAGGAGGAATTTCTTTTCTTATGGCACACAATAGGATTTTTTTTTCCTTTTAGCTGTTGCTTTATTTTATTTATTTATTTATTTATTTATGGTACTGGGGATTGAACTCAGGGGCACTCCACCACTGAGCCACATCCCCAGCCCTATTTTGTATTTTATTTAGAGACAGGGCCTCACTGAGTTGCTTCAGGCCTCACTGAGTTGCTGAGGCTGGCTTTGAACTTGCGATCCTCCTGCCTCAGCCTCCCGAGTGCTGGGATTACAGGCGTGCGCCACCGTGCCCGGCTAGCTGTTACTTTATATTGTCCTAATATAAATAAAAGTCCCTATCTTAACATGAATTTTATCTGGATCACTAAGGAATTACTCCTTCAGAGAAGAAAGCCTCTTTTTGGTTCACTGGGACAACAGTTTTCATTAATTTTTTTTAATCACAGAGATCAAGTCTCTTCCAAAAGACAAACCATTAAACAGCTAAAATTTTAGTCAAAGAAATAACTTAGACATCATTGAAAGGAGAAGTTAAACTGATACTTTTTTTCCCCATTTTCAATAGATTATATTTGAAAGCCCAGCCTAAAACCTGTCTCTCTGTCTGAAGTTTGCTAAGCAAAAGGGAAACAGTAAGATTGTTCAGTACATTCACATGTGTACACAATTCAATTTGGTCATGGCAGACAGGACAGAGTGGGAATATGGGTCAGGATGATAAGATCAGTAGTGTTCTTTTCTAGTTCAATGGACAGAACCTCATAGGGGTTGAATGGTTTGACCAAACATCCTGAGGAAGTTGGGACAAGCCCGTGCACGTGTGTGGTGTCTTCCTGATCCCACAGTCATGAAGTGCTAGTTGTTGAAAGTCCAAAATGTCTGCTTGCTTATATTAGTTAGCGACACCCCATCCAAAAACTAGCCAAAAGTTTGATAGTCATGGAACGACCTAAAAATTGGCATGACATTATTTGATAGAATATTATTTGCCAGATACATAAAGTTTCATTTCTATACAAACATTATTTTTAATAGTAAAACAATATAATGGCAAAAGGTTATTTTGAAAGGTGAAGATCTTAAGGGTCAAATTGTGTTGATAGAGTTTGTGCAGATACAAATATGTCACAACAAATCCCATCATTATATATAACTATAAAGCACCAATAAAAATGTGGAAAAAATAAGAAAGATAAAGGCCTAATATCATCATCCTAACAGGATTTTTTTAATTTAAAAATTTGAAAATGTTTTATTTACATTTCCTGACTTTTTCTCTGTAATAATAAAAACTAAATTTTTAAATTTCGAAGTAATTTACTTATTTATTTTGTAGTGCTAGGGATCGAACTCAGGGCCTTTATGCATGCTAGGCAAGCACTCTACCACTGAGCTACATCCCCAGCCAAGACTAAATTTGTTTTTTTTGTTTTTTTTTTGGTTCCAGGGATTGAACTCAAGGACACTTAACCCTCAACTACTGAGCCACATCCCCAGCCCTATTTTGTATTTTATTTAAAAAGGGTCTCACTGAGTTTCTTAGTACCTCACTTTTGCTGAGGCAGGCTTTGAACTTGTGATCCTCCTGTCTCAGCCTCCCAAGCCGCCAAGATTATAGTAAAATTTATATTAGCATATATTCAGTGTGATTTTAAAATTTTATTTACTTTATTGAAATCTTAAATTACTTATACTTTATTTCATGATTTTGTTATTGATAATTTTTCATAAAATCTAAAATACTAGTAAAGAATTTTCATAGCTGAAAACAGTCATAGAGATCATTTAATACATTCATTCTTGTCTTTTATGTAGATTTTAATAGGTGTTAACCTGAGAAAATAAATCCATGATTAAATATATAAGTTGATTGACTTGTGATAATGGTTACATGGACTCAAAGAACAAGTCTTTATAGGCCATAATTTCCAAACCACTGTTATGGCTTCTTTTGTGAAGGAGCATCTTATGCAAATTGTGCTTTACATGATTAGTACCTTGCAAAACATTATTGAGATCAATTTCTTTATCAGAAAACTGAGGTCCAGAGATATTCTTTAAGTCAGCATTACATCGCTAAATGGGGACAGAATTCAAACCAGAATTTACAGGTAAATATCTAGTGATAGGACTTCTACCAAAATCTCCTTTCCAATTTTTGTTGCAGACACATTGACACCCAAAGTTCTCTGCTATTGACAATTCCATGAGCATATTCTACATCACGGTATTCTTCTGTTGAGTCAAGAGTACAAATGGAAGCCTCTTTGACCTTAGAGAAAAATAAGCTGTAGATGCCTGAGTGACAAAACCCAGAGTGTATATTGACAGAGTGACATCTGGACACTCAGAGCCCTGGTGAAGATATTAACAAAATCAACACCTGGAAAAAAAAAAAAAAACACAGATGGGTTCAAATTGTTGATATGTTCTGTACTTTAAAAAACAAAATCATTATTGAGAAACTATACCAAGAACATTTTAAGGAAAGAGCTTCATTTTTTGAGGTTATTTCTAAATCTCTTGCAATTATTAAAAATTACCGCATACCCCTTAACTCACAAGGAAAACTGTGCTAGTGAGAGAGTTCATTTTTCTAGGTCCTATGTTTTGTTTGGATTACAAAACACCTGTTATGCTTGCCAGAATTGGTTGATAAATTCCCACCATGTTAAAAAAGAATACATTCTTGGTTTCCAACACAGTTCTTTATTAAACATCCTGCTAGCTCACATGCTATAGTTTTTTTAAAGGAAATTCTATTAGTAATGTCTTAGTTCAAAGCATTGTTGCCCCAAATGATTTGCCTTAACTTATTTTTTCTGTTTATTAAAAAAATAAATAATAATCCCTTCCCTCATCCTCAGGATGGCAGCAGAAATTCCCAAGGTAAATCTGTATTTCTTTAAGCTTATGACTTGATCCATGTGTAATGCCAATGTAACCAGGTCCTCACTGGTTTATATATGCAAATGAATCTTCAGGAATCCAAAATCCTTGTTCTTGCCCCTGTCCGTCCAGACTAGAACATTATTCTCTTTCTCTTTCAAAATCTCTATTTCTAGGAGTCCCCAAAGATCAGACTGTGGGTGCCAGGTACTGGTGTTCCAGTTCTCTACAGCTGACTTCCGGTCTGATTGGCAATCAGTGTGTCATGCTGAACGAGTGCTTACAGATTTTACATTGATACTTCAGTATGTGCTGACAAACTAGGCTGTGTGCTCTGGAGAACAGCTGGCCCCTGTTCTTCTCTTACACCCTTTGCATAGGTAGCTGTCTCTTAGAAAGCCACTCTCGAATTTTGCTCTTGCCATTGCCAATGGAGCTTAAAACTTGCTTTCAATGATCCCAAACTACCAAATCTTCCATGCAATGATAAACTGTGCAAAGAAAGGGAGAGCCGCTCCTGCCCTCACTCTGTGCCATACTTTTAAACCTTGCTTCTGCCCAGAGCTTCACAAAGTCTCTCTGGAAAGGAGTCTCGGAGTCCTTAGGCACTGCACTAGACAGACCCAAACCCAGCCCCAGGAGCTGGGTGAGGGCCAGGTGTTCCTTACCTCTCCTGGAGCTCTCCACTCCTCTCCAAGTTCCATGGATTCCGCCCTCAACCAAATCTTCCCTTCTCAACTAGTCACAAAATGACAGTTTCCATGAATATCAATGAGTGCCACCTGATACTGGTGGCGGCTTGAGAGTAGGTGTTGTTTCTACCAGTTGCCACCTGGATCCCATGTCAGAAAAATACCCCTTTATACTTATTAAAAAGAATCAGCCCTTGGAAGGATAAATATGCACTTAGTATATACAAAGAGCCTGGCATAAGTGACAAAGGGAAAATGTGGAAGGGTGGAAAACTGGGATGAAGCCATCTGGAGCACTTATCTGAGTATTTATTGAAAATATTGTTCGCAACCTAGACTCTTCTATCTCTACCGAGTAATGACTTTCTTCTTAATTTTGCGGAGAATAAACTGCATTGGGATCTTTTTATTTTAAATGATAGGAATTTAAGTTGTAGACCTACACTTTCAGATCTAAACACCTGACCTTTGATATTGACAATTTCAAAACACAGATGATTGAGTACTTCAGTCAGTTGAAAACTTTGATACTGGTCGAATTCTATTTCAAAAAATCCCTTTAAACAATCAGAAATGATGCAGACTTTCAAATAAGTTATAAAATCCCAATCAGTGGAGCTGGACGATTTCCAAGATTAAAAATGGTAATACTCTAAAGTTAATTCACATATTAAATCAATGTATCAATGTAACTGTGGCATCTAATATGACTTTTGCTCCGTTTTTCAAGTTACCATGCTAAAAGAAATACTCAAAAAGTTAAAACAAAGCCACATGATACAGTAATTTTATTCTTCATTTGGAATTTTCTTCAATTTAACGTGTATTGTGATTGCAGCTCCAAAATATATTGTTTTATAAGCAGCAATAATGGTCAGTTTCTCTGGTTTGATTTAAAAATGCTAACTCCATAGTTGCTTCTTTAATTATACTACATTAAAGGCATGCTTCTTCAGAATTTCCAACTGGTTTTGAAGTGAAGATGGGCCATTGTATAGCTCTCAAGGTTTTAGCTTTCATCAATTACTTATTGAACCTCTAGCAAGACAGACGAGGCAGAGATCCACAGAACTCAAATTTTCTGACTTTAGATCGCACTGTACCATCTCTGAGAAGACCTGGATGGCCTGAGTAGGGCATGGTGGTGCAAGTGGTCACTTCAATAATAAAAGTTACAATGTAGGTACCCTAGTAAGATCTTAATGTTTACATAGGATTTCACAAGGAACAGGGATTAGATTTCTGCTTAGAAACCAACTGATTTCCAGTAGTGACTCCCTGAGACATTATTTTGATAAGAATTCTGGGACATTATTTTGATAAGGATTATTTTGATAAGCAAACTCAGTGTAGTCATCAGTTAATGCTGTTTGCCTTGATCCACAGGGAGGGTAAACTGGTGGCACTAAGCACTAAATATTTTGATGCCTGCATTAAGTTCTCATTAGATATAATTCAGGCTGTTTACCAAAGTCATAGTGTTTTGCTTCCTGGGCACACCATTATGCTACATTTCCCAAACTTTCTTGTGTTTGGGTGTGACCTTGTGACCAAGTTTTAACCAATGGAGTGCAAGTAAAAGTGATGTGAGCCATTCCTGTCCCAAGGCTTTTAGAAAGTGATGGTTTTCCCATATTTTCATTTTCCTTTTGTACATTGAATGTAGACAATGACAGGTGCTCTTTATGTTAAAGATCTCATAGTCCTGTGGATATAGAAAAACTGGAAATAAAAAATTGCAATGCAATGAGATGCAATAATATATCTATACCAGGTTTTATGGGCTCCAGTTTGGATGGGTCAGGCAGCAGAAAAAAACTTGCAGAAAAGATGATGCTTGAGCTGATAGCAAAGTAGATTTGTGATTAGTGAATAGATTTTACCAGGAAGATGAAGGGAAGAAGAGGAGGCCTGAGGCAGAGGGGGAAGGGATGTTGAGTGATCCATTGGTGTAAAAGAGTATAGTGAATGAAGGGCATTTTAATCCTTTGCACTGCATGCTTATATGTAGTGACTGATGTGGGATTGTCAAGAGTGGCAGGATCTAGATCATGAAGGCTTGTGTTGGTTCTCCCATCATGTAATGACTGTGGAGCTATGGAAGGGTTCTAAAAGCAGGTACCAATTTGTATTTACAAAGATCAGTCCAGTAACATCACAGAGGATGAACTGAAGCTCAGAAGTCTGAAGACAGAAAGCCAAGTGAGGTAGTTGTAAAAGTCTTCATAAAGATGTGTTCCTTTAATACCTAAGCTGTGGACCCAACTGAGGTGCCTTCAACAGATGATGGATAGAGAAAATGTGGCATAGATACGCGATGGAATGTTACTCAGCCACAAAGAATGAAATTATGGCACTTGTTGGTAAACGGATGGAACTGGAGAATACCATACTAAGTGAAGTAAGCCAATCCCAAAAAACCAAAGGCCAAATGTTCTCTCTGATATGTGGATGCTTACACACAATAAGGGGGCAGGGGAGGAAAGAATAGATGCTCATTGGGTTAATTGTAGTAAAATATGAAGATCCTTAACATTTATCATCTTAATCATTCTTAAGTATATGGCTCAGTAGTGTTAGGTACATTTTCATTGTCGTGCAACTCATTAAGAGCTCCCTTTCATCTTAGGCTCAGATTCTTTTTGTCTCACCATTCTGGTAGATATTCCTGTTTATCGCTCAGAATTCATTCTTTCCTTCTTTTTATGGTGAAGGGATTCCCCCAAACCTCACAATTTTTATGTGGGCATATGACCACCTAAGACAAATCCATTTCCTGAGCCTTCCTTGTAGCTAGCTAGGTGGACCAATAGATGTGAAAAGATAAGGCTTGTACAACCTCTAGGCTGTACCCTTGGAAGAAAATAACAGCGCTTCTTTTTCTTTTCCCTTCCGAAATGTGAACCATGGACCATGCTATTGAAGGCAAAATACCAATGGATGAAGACAGATCAAAACTGAACAACACCCTGACATCTTCATCAAGAAGAGCTACCATAACTTGCACTATTTTATTATATGCTAAGCAATAACAAAATCCCCCAAATTCCTACACTATTTTAAGCCACTGTAATTTGGGGTGTAACTTAAAAAGCTACACCAATCACATCTAGTACATCCATAATGAACCTTGTTTCCCCTTCTTTTCTCAAGTACTGCAAGAAAAATGCAAAGAAATTTAGGATCTCTCCTTCTGAGAATATGATTAAATAGAAACTTATGCTTATTTTCTTGGATAGTCCAAGAAGAATGACATTTACTTTAATTTTTTAGCAAGACCAAGTTGATGGAGACACACATGCATATAATGCTACGTTTCAGTGGATGGAGGAAATCTATTTTGGGCAGTGGGTTTGACGTGAGACCTTTGTACTAAAACAGCTTACCAGAAAAATAAAGGGAAAAAAAATAACCATCTCTTTTATTCAGATTTATTTCTGGAAGATAAATGTGTGCAGGTGGGGTGGAGGATGAGCAACAAGAATACTTCACAAACATTTGAACATATTCTTACACATGTGAAAACTAGGAATATTCACTCAGGAGCTGGTAGTTCCACCAGGTGGTAAAATGCTGGATAAAGAATTTGGGGAAAAAAAATGTTTAAGTTTTGTATTTAGCAAACCACGGAGAGCACTATAAATGTTATTTATTCTAATTCACAAAAGCTTATAATTCTTATGAAACACTTTACATAAAGATGAATTATCATGCTGAACATTTTTCTTCTGGAGACTTCTTGGATAAAGTACATAAATCAATCATGTACTACTTCATAATAATGGCAGCAAAGCTATTTGATTTTTTTTCCCTAGGAAGGTCACATAGTGTATTCACTATGGATGCTCACTGCCTTAAAATTACCTGTCTGAGAATCAGACAGACCTGAGTACAAATTCTGCCTCGATTACTTGATAGAGTAGGATTTGGGGAAAGCTACCTAACTTTTGTGAGCCTCAGTTTTCTCTTCTGAAATTGTAGGCAATTATATTTGCAATATAGGGTTGATATGTTGATTAGAAAATATAATTATGTGAGGCAGGATGATTGTGAGTTTAAAATCAGCCTCAGCAACTTGGTGAAGCACAAGAAACTCAGGGAGACCCTGTATCTAAATAAAATATTTTTAAAAAGGTTGGGGATGTGGCTCAGTGGCTAAGCAGCCCTGGATTCAATTCCTAGTACCAACAAGAAAAGAAAAGAAAATATAATTATGTAAAGTGCTTAGCATATTAGCAAGTGCTACTAAATAGTGCATGCTGCTATTGTTTATT
Source organism: Glaucomys volans (assembly GCA_020662805.1). NCBI lineage: Eukaryota > Metazoa > Chordata > Mammalia > Rodentia > Sciuridae > Glaucomys > Glaucomys volans. The sequence goes on along the minus strand of JAJEJO010052211.1, from coordinate 371,652 downwards.
ATTATTATTATTACTTCTAAATGAAAATTTCATTAGAACAAAACCCGACAGTTGTGAACACTCCCTCCCATGTTTCTTCTTGGATTTTCAAGACATTGTTGATTTAATATATAAATTTTTGAACATGAATGTTGAGTTTTAAACTATATAAATTTCAGTCCAAAAAAAGTTTAAGGAGAAATTCTACCTAAATTTTAGAATTGGGATGAATAATTTTTAAAAAAGGAGAAAGAGAGAGAGAGAAAGCAGAAAGCTATGGTGTGGTGAATTTGATGTTCTAGTGTCTATATCATTTCCACCTTATTCTGTTAGAAGCAAGTCACTAAATCTTGTCCATACTCAAGGGAGGGGAAATTAAGCTCCACCATTTGAAGGAGAAATATAAAACAATCTGGCCATTTTTAAAAACCACCATACTGAATGAGTCCAGTTGTGGGGTATGATTTCACTGATCTTTTTTCCTGCAAATTATTAACTCATGCAATCTTTCTTTAGTTTAGAAATCTTTCTTTAGTTTTTCAATAATACCTTTGGTATTTTATTCTGCCCTATTTGTTTTAACTTTTCTTCATGAATTCCAATTTTTCTACAATCTGTATTTCAGCTTTCTGTCCTCTAATTATCTCTCTTTTCTCTCTTGTAACTTTGGTATTTGTGTACTTTTCCTCTGTAATCTGGTAAAGGATCTCCAGTTTGTGCTTGTATTAGTCAACTTTCTGTTGCTGTGATAAAACACCTGAGATAAACAACTTATAAAAAGGAATGATTTATTTTGGCTCACAGTTTCACGGTTTTAAATCCATGGTCATATGACCTGATTGCTTTGGGCCAATCATGGCAGCAGGAGTATGGTGGCAGAGGAAGGAGAGAGAGAGAGAGAGAGAGAGAGAGAGAGAGGAGATTTTGAGAGAGAGAGGAAGGGAGGGAGGGAGTGAGGAAGGGGACAGAAGCCCAATATCCCCTTCAAGGCCATTCCCTGATGACCTAATTTCCTACTGCTAGGCCCCTCCTACCAAAGGTTCCACTACATCCCAATATCACAACATGCTGGTGATTAATTCTTTAGAGCATGGGCCTTTGGGGGACTACAACATCAATTCTTTTTTTGACCACTAATATTATTAAAATTCTCCTAATACACATTCAACACATCTACAATACTTCCACATCTCATCCACATCTGTTTTTCTCTCGTACAATTATCATTTCATGTCACCTTGATGGCTTTCATCCTGTGTACCTCTCATCATGCACATTTCAGCCCTTCTTCATCAAAGCACATTTTTTTCTTGCATCAATTCAAGATGCCAAAGAATTTCACGATTTTTTTTTCTGAACCATAATTTGATAAATTTTATAATTATGCTCCTCATCCAAAACTTCCAGATTGGCATTATTTTTCCACAGGCTTACTGGTGCTTTCTTTTCATTTTTAGAACAACCTTGAAATACGTCAACAAACAAGATGTGTGGGTTCCTTTGATTCTGCCCACTGTGATATTACATGTCCTTATTCCTGATACCAACAAAAAGGTGAGTTCCCGCCAAGCTCATCTACTGAAGCTCTGCTTTATTGAGATGACATCTTCTGCTGATGCTGTGGACAGGTCAATACCTGGAGCACAGTGCTTTCTGACACATATTTCCAAGCATTCTGCCTATTTTTGCCCTGACTTGCAGATTCATTTATGGTCTATATCTATTAACATGGCAGTTCTTGCCAGCAGCATTCCATTTGCATTCTGGGTATAGCTGTTTCCGTGTATGGGGAGGGGTATGATAGAGAATAAGGGACAAGAGTGGCACCCTTAGGAAGCAACAGTTGTAGGGCAAAGACCAGCTTCTAATTTTCTGTTTAGAGAAGATCTGGGATTCTGAGCAGGATCAGTCAGTGGAAATACATATAAAATCCTCCTTTTTAGGTTCTGATGGTTTCTATTTCATGGGTGGTGAAGGTTGGGCATTTCTTGAGGCAAAATTTAAAGTCTTTTTTATTTTTGCTCAGATTTTTCTCTTTAGTCGTGCGTCCTTCCATATTCTATCTTGTTCATAAATCGTAATTTTTAGAATTTCTGGGAGATTTGATTGTTTTCTGGTCTTTATAACTGTTTTAACTGGAAATCTATGCATCTAACCAGAAGGGCATTTTAAGGTGGAATTCTCTCTGGCATTATTTGTACGTTCAAAAAAGGAAATACTTTAAATGTCCACTAATAGAGGATAAGCAAAATAAATTATGAAAGGATTTTGCAAAAGAACACTTCATGATCATATTGAAGTCATATTGTTGAATCATATTCAGTGGCATAGGGAAATGTCCACAATTTATCATTTGGTTAAAAAAAAAGTACACAATAGTATGGCTACAGTTGGGTTACAGTGTGGTTACAGTTTCAACAACAAAAAAGAAAGCAAAAAAGGAAAGATATGTAAGATAGCATTCTCAGAGGTTGCCTAGACAGTGGGATTAGTGCCAATTTTTATGTTTTATTTTGAATATTTTTCTTTATTTCCTTGTAATTTTAAATTTTTTGTTTACTTTTATATTTTCTTTTCTTTCCTCCTTCTCCTTCTCCCCCTCCTCCTCCTCCTCCTCCTCCTCCTCCTCCTCCTCCTCCTCCTCCTCCTCCTCTTTCTTCTCCTTTTTTGACACAGGGAATTGAGCTCAGGGGCACTCAACCACTGAGCCACATCTCCAGCCCTTTTTTGTATTTTATTTAGAGGCAGGGTCTCCCTGAGTTACTTAGCCTTCTCTGTTGTTGAGGCTGGCTTTGAACTCCTGATTCTCCTGCCTCAGCCTCTGGAGCTGCTGGGATTACAGGCATGCACCACTATACCTGGTGTGTATGTGTTTTTTAAAATTGATTTGTGCTCAGTAGCTGCTTTAATAGAATCCTGGTATCTTCTATCTGTGGGAGGGCAACATTTGACCAAGTAAGGAAGAAAAACCAACAGCTCAGTGTTTCTCAAAGTGTGGTCCGCTAACCTGCAGCAGCAACATCGCTTGGACTCTTGTTATAAACACAAATCCTCAAGATTTATCCAAGCCTGAATCAGAAATCCCTGTGTTTTAACAAGCCCCAGCACATGCAAATTTGAGAGCCATTGCCATAGCCTTCATTACATGAACTTTACCAAAAGTGCAGAAGCCTTTTACAGGTGATTGCTTAGAAATAAAAACACTCTGAGAGGCAGAAGCTTCTGTGATGCTCAGCTAGATAACCATTTAGAAGATAAGATCTACTCAAAGTACCAGATTGAACAACAGGAAAGTGAGAACATGATCTTGTTTCCTTTGTCATTCTGATATGCCATTTGTATTTATTGTGGAAAATGAAAAATAAAAAATATGTGTACTATAAAGTTCTTGTGAACCCACCCATTCAACTCATGTGTTATAGTGATGCAAGAATTAGCAGAGGCCAGAAACCTATTATCCTCTGGTGGAAACAATTTTCCATCACTCCACCCTGTCAAAGGACGGTGCTGATGTGGATGAACGGCATCTCAGGTCATTTGTCCAAGCAGCACTTAGTGGTTGAGACCTGGGGGGTCAGGAATGAAGGCACTAGAGCTCAGAGACCCTGAAGGAGGCTGGCGCTTCCTCACTTCCCCTTCCTTATACATGGCTGGCGTGGAAGAAGGTCCTGGGTCATGGAGCATTAGGAGAAGGAGCCTTTGTGGGGAAGCCTAGGCTAAGTAGGTGAGGCACATCTGCTGTGGACCTTCAGGAGGAGATCTCTTTCTCCCACTTCCTTACTTGAGGTGTGATTGGTTAAATAGTGGGCTGGGAATGAAGTATATGATTGGGAAGTGCATGTGGATCCAGGTGAAAGGGACCAAGAGGGCACGAGCCTCAGGCTTACAGGTAGCTAAAGTAGTGGGAATCATTTTTCTCTTCCTAGAGCTATAGATTTAATAAAAACAAAGTGAACCTCCCTGATGGCCACTTAAATTTGAATTTCAAATAAAGAACAAATAATCTTTCAGTATAAATGTGTCCCATGCAATATTTGGGACTTACTATATAGTATAAGTTATTTTTGTATAAAATATACAAAATATGTTATATGTGAATATTTATTGTAAGTTATTTTAGTATAATAAGATTTTATTATGTCTTCATCTTCACTGTGTTGGATGTTTTAGACTATGAATTATACCTTATAACCCTAGTGTGCAATATTTGGGATATCTTTATGCCCCTTGTTATTTAATGAAAATTCAAATTAATGAGGTGTTTTGTATTTTGTCTGGAAGCCCTACTAGGTAAACTTGGTTTACTCGGAGACTCCCATAAGAATTTGGGACAAAATCTCAGAAAAGAAAAGAAAGATTTACCTAAACTTTCTTCCTCTTTCAGGATCCTGACCTGGGAAAAGCTGTACAACAGAAAATTGGGGTGCTTAGCATTCCTGTGTCCCAGTCACCATAATGGGACACATCTTCTTCACACAAATCATGAACAGGTAGGAGATGCTTGACCACCTATATGTTCAAGTCATTTTTTTCCTTGAGTAATTTCCAAAATTCTGAAAAGGACTGAGGGTGTGGCAGAGCTGGTTCTTTTATGTAAGCCATGATTAAATTGCTTTTGAGAAATATATTTTCCTGGTTCACTAACTGCAGAAAATACACTATGGTATTTTGGCACACAGTTTTCAAATAGAAGTAACAGCATCACTGACAAATGGGTCCATCTCTAGGTCTAGCAGTCAGATTCAGCCAGGAGCTGAGAAAAACAGTAGTAATTTAGACTTTGATTTTCATGTTGTGTCTCAATGATGGTTTAGGGAATTAATTTTATTACCAAATAAAAAGATTTTTCAATGAAAGAAAAATGCCATTTTTATTTAAAAAAAAATAGAGTCCTAAGTTCATCCAAGGAGGTTAAAGGAATTTATTTCATGTTCTCCAAGTTGGCCTATTTGTCAGTCTGGAGGCATGGCTCCGTGCAAAGGCTTTGTGTGCTGCTGGTTTTCAGCTGGGGAAGTTGTGTATGAGCTATTGCTTCTCTCCCAGGTGAGAACAGGTGTACACCACTTTAAATTTCCCGTGGATCTGATTGCATCATTTGTTATATTATCCAACATAATGACATGAAATACGTAAATAATAAAATGCCAGTTGCCTGCTGAAAATTTAAAGTGGCAGATCCTCTTTCTTCTGTTGGAGAGGCTGCTATCTGTTGATGGAGCTTTCAATGCGAAAAAATGACAACTGAGCTGAAAGGAGTCACAGGGGAAAACTTCCTCCTCTGGCTGATAAAGTGAGTACAAAAAGGAACAGTAGGACGTTGCCCCATCTCCACTCTACACGATTGCTGTATCTTCCTGCAGTTATCATATGCTTGACAAAATAGGTTAACTTAAATCATGAATGTGGAAGGGAGCATATATAAAGGTCAAGTGTTGTGCTATAAAGCAATAGTAAAAGAAACTGCAACATTTTCACCATGTGTTTACATCTAGATATATTTTATACGTGTAAAATATGTATGCATTATATATAACATATGCATTATATACAGTGTGTATTTTGCACACACACATATATACACAAACATAATTTTTGCTTGTCTTCTTGTCCAAGTGTCAACTTAATATGTGTTAGTTTGGGGGGATATTTTAATCAGCTTTTTCAACAGCTGTGATCAAAAGACCTAATAAGAACAATTTTAGGGGAGGAAAAATTTATTTTGGGCTCACAGTTTCAGAGGTCTCAGTCTATGGATAGCTGGCTCCATTGCTCTGGGCCCAAGGTGAGGCAGGACATTATGGAAGAAAGGGTGGGGTGCAGGTGGCCACTTAGAAGCAGAAATTGACTCCTCTCTCTAGGTACAAATTATATATCCCAAAGGCATGCCCCCCATGACCTACCTCCTCCAGTCACACCCTACTTGCCTATGGTCACCACCTGGTTAATCTCCATCAGGAGATTAATCCACTGATTGTGTTAAAGCTCTCATAACCCAATCACTTCACCTCTCAACCCTTTTACAGGATCTCACACATGAACTTTTCAGGGACACCTCATATCTAAACAAAAATAGAAGAGAATCAATGGCACCAGCCCAGAGTGCAAATAGAAAATACGTCGATTAAGCAATTTCCCATAGATTTGGGAACTCAAAGCAAAACTCTTCCAAGTTGGTTCCATATACCATTTGTCTTGCTACCTAAGTTCTTTAAAAGGCCAGAAATATTCCCCCAAATTGGGTGACGTCTTTAGCGGATCCCTATCTGCAGCATAAACAAAGTGAACCACAATATTACATAGAGGTGAATTTGACCCAAGCTTGCAGAGACCCATTCTAGAAGCTTTGTGTGAGAAGCAAGAAATATAAAAACATGAATGAAGCACAGTTTCTACTCCCAAAGGCCTTATGGTCTTGTGGATCATTTTAATATGAATGCAGGGTTTCAAATCTGTGATGGCATTTACAAGCAAGAGATAAACAAGCTACATGAAACTTAAAATCCTTCATCTCTAAATTCCTTTTTGAAAAGAACAAAAAGTATAAATTTCAACTAGTGCTCTTCAACCACTGGTACAGAAAGGACAAAGATCCCTTCACCGAATGTCTCTAGATGGTAATACCAGGACGAGAGCTAAGGGATTGATATAGATGATATAGAAACATGGAATAGAAGAATAAATAATCCATTGAGCAAATCAAGTTTCTCCTAGCCAATATGGTTGGGTTTCTAGTTCCGGACTGGCAAAATTAGATCTATCCTGGAGGCCCTACAGGAGATGTAAACAGTGTGGCACAGGACTTAACGGGGGATTTGGCTATGAGCAGTTGCTGGTATGCTGGATAGGAGTGGATGCCAGCACTGTACACATTTATGAGACTTGCCAGCTCACAGTATTATCTGCTTATGAATTAAGAATGCCTTCTGATGGAGCTCTGCTAGTTTGCCTAAAGGAATGAGAATGAGGGCTGTAGGAATAGAAAAATCTCCCAGATTGGTGAGACACCAATGACCTCAACTCTATGTCAGTTGTAGTTGAATATGTATGTGGGAGGAGAAAACATTATGTATTTATATTGTTACCATTCTGGGCAATGTTTTAGATGGTGCACCATCTGACTATAACTATTCTGACTTAAAACTTGTCTTTTGCAACAAAAGTGAAAATGAGTTTTTGAGATATTTATTTAGAACTATCATGGTGTCTTGTGTGTTTTTTCTTCATGTATATAAGCATTACTTCTGTGTTCTGTCTGTGTCTAACCTACCCTTACCTTCATATTCAACTTACCTGTGAGGCATGAGAGTGGAAATGTATTCCAAACTGTTGAAAGCAAACAGATTAATGAAATGTAAATAATATTTCTCTTAAACTTGCAAAGCTTCATTATAGTTATTTATGTCATTATGCTCATTCTTTTTTTTTGGGCATCAGGTATTGAACCCAGGGATACTCAACCACTGAACCAAATCCCCAAACCTTTTTATATTTTATTTAGAGACAGGCCCTTGCTAAGGTACTGAGGCTGGCTTTGAACTTGCAATCCTCTTGCCTCAGCCTCCAGAGTCACTGGGATCATAGGCGTGCATCAGTGCATCTGGCTTGTGCTAATTTTTTGAGGGTATGGATTTTTACCTTAGACCTCTGTGGATCCTTTACTGTGCCCTGAGTGCAATAGATGCTCGCAAAACATTTACTGCATAAATAACTAATTGAATAATTCTAGAATTATCAAAATTTGTGCAATTGTAACACATAATACTTTCTATATCCAATCTTTCCCAATTAATCACTACTGTTACTAAAGCATCTCAAAATTGACACTGCACTGTAGAACATCAACTCAAGTTTGTAGAATAAACTGATTTTTTTCCTCAAAGCCTGGCTTCACTTGAATTTGGTCCTTATATCAAAGAGTTCACTTTCCATAGTAGAAATAGAGATCTAGAAAACTAGTTTTGATGCCCTTGGATGAGAGAGGCCAGATAGCCAGAAAAAAAAATAGTTAAGCCACAGTGTCTGGGTTCAGATGTTTATAAGTTTGAATCTCAGTTCTGCTATTTGCTATCAACTTGACCTTGGCTCTCCTTTCCCTTCTTTGTGAATAAGAGTAAATGAAGTGATGAAAATTAAATTCAATAAATGACTATAAAGTATATGGCCAATAGTAAGAAGAACTTGTATGTAATCAAGTTACGGAATACTGGGGAAAATGGCATGATTTTTCCTATGTTCAGACATCAAAAGTTCTTCCATTTCTGATCCATGGGTGGCTCAAGAGCAGGATGGTAGCAGATGAAGGACATTCAAAGTCATGGACTTGTTCATAGCATTGATGATGGCTGGAACCTATCTCTTGAATTTCAATGAATGGGTGCCTTTAGTAAATACCAATCTTCCTGAAAAAAATTTTATTTCCAGCATTTTTCAATATCTCTAAGGAAGTTTAAATTTCACCCAGATTGCTGGTTAGAAGACCTTTATTCAACCCCTGAAAGCCAAGAGCCTACCTGTTCTGGGTGAATGTTGAAGCCTCCTCAGCAAGCATTGACAATGAGGGCAGATGTTGCTGCCAATATTTTTAGACAGAATTCAGAGACCTGCTAAGAATTCTGAGCAGCTGAGCATTTCAGTCTCCATATAGGCTATTAGTCATCCCACAGACATATCTTTAAATGCCCTCGTATGAAGTTTGCTCATCTTGATCCTGCAATTCCAACGTCAGCTGTTTGTGGCTGGTTACTTAGTAATTGTGAGTTGAAGAAGTGCAGTGGGGTCCATTTAGAGTGGACCAACCTATTTATAGACAGGAAGCCCAGAATTACTGCCATGCTTTGGGAAAATTATAGTTCTAGTTATAATGACTTTTTACTTTCCATGGCATTATATAAGGGGAAATAACAACTGTAAGTTCTTAACTTAGTATTCTTTTTCAATTTGCTGTGTAGGAGTCTAGTGATTAGCACATGTGATGGTTTAGATATTAGGGGTCCCCCAAAGCTCATGCGTGAAACAATGCAAGAAAGTTTAGAGGTGAAATAATTGGGTTATGAGAGTCTTAGCATAATCAGTACATTGATCTTCTCATAGGGGTTAACTGGATGGTAACAGTAGGCAGGTGGGGGGTGGATGGAGGAGGTGGGTCAACAGGTGCATGCCTTTGGGGTATATATTTTGTCCCTGGGGAGTGGAGCAATCTCTTTCTGCTTCCTAATTGTCATGTCCTGAGCTGCTTTCCTCTCCACACCTTTCTGCCATGATGTTCTGCCTCATCTCAGGCCCAGAACAGTGTACAATCAGCCATCTAGAAACTGAAACCTCTGAAACCATGAGCCACAAAACTTTTCCTCCTCAAAGATTTGTTCTTGTCAGGTATTTTGGTTACAGGAACAAAATGCTGAGTAAAACCGCATATAATGTTCAAAAGCATATAGACACTTAGCTGACGATAGTTGTTCCATGACATTGGCAGCCATATTTTCAGTAGCCATTTGTTGAATGAATGGGCAATGGAATCAGCTGATCCGTATCTCAGAATGTGTGGAGTGCTGGTGGAAACCAGCACCTATGGCCATGCTATAATATGCAAACAAGAAGCCAAATACATTCTAGAAAGATTCAAGGGCAGGTGTCAGTTTACTGATGATCAGCTAGTAATTTAACATCTCTTATTTCCTTTGTAGAAAAAAATGAAGTGTTTAATCTCAGTGGTATCTAATATCTCTTGTAGCCCCAAAGCCCTGTGACCCATATTCTAGTTTGGCCAATAACCAGAAGTCATGAAATGTCACTTACAACCTTTGCCCGAAGTTGAACTACTTTGTTTCACATGTGAAGCATTGCCGTATGGATTCATTCTTTAATGAAAATAATGTTTCCCTTCATGGCTTGCTGCCTTAGTAATATTTTTCTTCCACACTCCCATTGCACTTTGTAGATTTTTCTGGTACCAAGTCATTTTTGATTCTGGTCTCTCCCTCTCCAGCCAGGGAATCCTGCAAGGCGAGAACAGTGCCTTATCCATCTCTGCGCCCTTTAAGCACCTAGCACAATGCCATGCATGCCGGAATCCCCTCTTTACAATCCCAGTGCTATTTGTTTCACAGTCATCCTGGAATAATGGTTCCACCCTAATTTGTGGGTTTAATAAAATGCAGCTGCCGCAGCCGCCAACCCATTTTCCCTCTTCTCTCTCCCTCCCTCACTAAGCTCTAGCTATGTGGTTGTCCTTGGATTACTCAAAAATGCCAAGTTTGTTCTGGCTTCTGGGACTCTGTCCTGTCTAGAATCCTATTTCCCAAGGTCCTCATTCAGGTCTCAGTACCAAAGTGACTATTTCAGAGAGGAATTTTCAGGCCACCCCCTCTGGGTAACTTACTCAACAAACATTGCCTTTTCTTAGAGCACCACAACCTGATGTGATGGTAGTTTTAAAACTTGCTTGTCTTTTCCCACTCAAATATAAGATCCATGAAAGCGCAGAATGTGTCTTTCCTATTTTCCACTCTATTGTCAGCAGTTGCAGCAGAACCTGGCATGCAGTAGGTGCTCATTAAACATTTGTGGAATAGCTTAAGTGTCCTCTCTGTCCTTTCTGCCACCTGCTCCCCCTTTCCACCTGGTCTCCACCATCTTCTCCCCCACTGCCAGTGAAAATCTTGGCCATAACTCAGCACTCCCATGAAATATCATTTGCCACGTTTTCTTTTTTTCTACAATTTGTACCATCAACAAGAAAGTTCCTTATACTGGTGCCCTTTATGACTAAAAATAGAAAGTGTAATTTGTAAATAAGCAAAGATTTTATTTTGTTAGGGAACCTAGAAAAATTCTTTGAAATTTTAATGTGATGTTATTGCCAGACATTACGTGATTATGGTAATGGGGATAGAGTTGAAGGCATACCGGAAACTTGCCAGTTTATGGAATAAGAGCATGCTAATAATAATTGTTATTATAAGACTTCATTAGAGCTGATACTATCTTGGGTTCTATATATAGGAGAAAGAAAAATAAATAGCTCATCATAAGGCAAGGCAAATAAACTAATATTTAAAAAATAACTATAATGACATAAGAGAATGTTTTGTGTGTATTATAAGAACAGCTTTTCATGCAATGAGACCTCTCACAGAACAGTTGACTACAGAAAACCCTGTCAATAACCTAGAGGTGGAACAGGAAGTAGATGCAATTTCAGACATAATTCTGCTGCAGTTCCAAACTTTTCCCTAGTTGGCTGTGGTGGTCATTGGACTGTTATTATTCTATTGATTTCCAATCTTCTCCTGCTCTGCTATGAATCACAAAGGATAAAGAGGCCCATTTTCCAGGTTTACCAACTGACTTTCAGACTCTGTCCAAGGGTTCCTGGAAGGGAGGGAAGAGCCAGTGCATTTTGCCGTGCTTCTTTGCTTTAGGTTTGTCTCCTGAGGTAGCTGCACTTTGCTGGTTCCAGCTCCCTGGAGGGAAGCCCTGGAGTCTGGGCTGTGGTTACAGGACTTCTGTCTTCCATTTGCCTTTCTGACCCTAGAGAATGGCACAACTTCCTGCCGTGGTTAATATCTGGACTGCCTCACCCTCTCTTATTTTCCTTTTCTTTCTTCCAATACCTTTCTAATTATTTCTGAATGTAAACTTCTCTCCATCAAGACAGCTACAATGAGTTCTCTTCTCCTGAGTAGACACTGATCAGTACAATAGATGAGGAGTCATCAATTTGGGAATTTTTAAATTTAAATTTCTGAACCTGTGGTCTTTAGAGAAACTTTAAGAAAAAGAAAACCCACTCACTTGGGCCATATTCTTTTCATGCACATTCTATAGTGCTTGATCTCCATTTAAAAAAGTAATTGAAATTTTAAAATGATGGATAATTCACACACAACCATAATGAAAATAGGATTTAAGTATAATAATGGGAACTTTAGTTTCTAAAAGACCCATTGAAGTATCTAATTAATAAAGGAACAAGGAAGGGCAATAGAAGGTTCCAAATACAAAAAGATTCAAACTGAGAGCACAAATAAAAATAGCTTCTTAGAAACCAAGACCATTTGTCTATTCAAAGGACATGAACATCTCGAAACTCATTTTCCGAATCCTTGAGAACAAACTAAATGCAAAGTCAAACGGCATTCAACAGAAGGTTTCCAGAGAGTTATATAACTCTAAACAATCTGTGGAGACGATCAACAAGAGGGGATTCAAAAGGCGTCACTGGTGATAGCAGCTGGAAGATTCCCAAACGATTCTGAAAGACAGGACCATGTTCCTACATAGGCAGAGGACTTTGTGGCAGAGAGCAGGGACAAAAATCATTAGAAAATTAGAAGCAAGCTAGACAATCCATTATTTTAAAAGTCTAATATAACTGAATCTCATGGAGGTCAGTCACAAGAGTGTACCAAGGTATACGTGATTGTGAACAATTCAACATGGTGCCTATTCTGGGAAGAGTAGTTAATGGTATGAAATATTAAAAAGTCACTGATTTTCACCTGCAGCCTGCAATACTTATTTATTCTTTGTTTCATAGGAGACAGATTAGTTAGCTTTCATGTGCCTCTGTTTATTTCACCCTTTAAAGGGAGAGAATACTAATAATACTGTACTGGTCAGACTTCATAAGCAAGAGTCTATTTTGGCTATTTTAAGGTGAAATCAAACATTTTAAAGGATAGGAGGCAGCTCATAGAATCCTTGGGAGCCATAAAGGAACAGGCTGCGATCTGAAGTTTCCAGAACAATGAACAATGCCCTAAGCCATAGCAAAGAATCACATGGGTGAAGATGCTGTCACAACAGCTGCTTTCAGAGCCTAAGGGCACAGGAACTCTTCTGCAACCACCACTGCCACTCATTTCTGCTGTCACCATCTCAGAAAAGCAAATGCTCTGCTCCACCCATGAAGAGCCTCCTGCTTCAGGCCTCTCAATTCAGAGTGAAGTCTTACATAGGTGGATGAGATAGGTTGAATTTATGACCCGTCTCTATCCTAGCTGCAAGGGAGGCTGGTAAAGCAAGTGCTTGTGTGTACACCTTGGGAAGGTGGCACTCATATTGGGAACCATCCAAACAAAAGACATCCACTGTAAGTACGCATTTCCCATACTTGGAGTAAGGCTTGCTTGAGGTGGTGCACTGTGTTAGTCAGTTTTACAGCACTATGACAAAAATACCTGGCACAGACTTCCTATGAAATACAGAGAAGTTTATCTTGGTTCATGTTTCTGGAGGTTCGGGTCCAAAACCAGGCAGCCCCATTGGTTTGGTCCTCTTGTAGGGGTGACACGTCTTGACAAGAGTACACAGAGGAGTAAGTATTCACATCTATAGCTAGGAAGCAGAGAGAGAAAACTGGCTAGAGTCCCACAATGGGACTCTGAGTCCCAGCAGTGGTTGAAGGACCTGCCACTAGGTCTCACCTTTTGAAGGTGCACCCAAGGCCGGGCCTTTAACATGTGAACACTTGGGGTGCATTCATCTCTTACTTGTTTATTTATTTGGTACTGAGGATTGAACCCAGGGGCACTTACCACTGAGCCACATCTCCAGCCCTTTTTAAAATTTTCAAGACAGGGTCTTGCTAAGTTGCTTAGGGCTTTGCTAATTTGCTGAGGCTGGCTTTGAACTTGTGAACCTCCTGGCTCAGCCTGTCCAGCCACTGGGATTACAGGGGTGCACCACCATGCTTGGCCAGGTACACTAATCTAAATCACAACATGCACACAGAATGTGTCAGAGGTGTTCAATCTATATGACATTCTTTAGAAAGGACATGCTTTATCAATGGCTGTAGTAAGAAGCCGGGATTGACCTGAATACCGAAACTGTGCACCAATGATGGTTTATCAGGGAAAACTAGCTCAACCCGCTAGACACTCTCATATGATTCAGTGTTTGTTTTAATGAAATCAAGAAAGAGGCTTCTGTAGATTGATTTGATACCATAGGCCAAGTGAACTAATGCTGTTAGGAATTTTCTGGCAGATTCAGTAAAAAAGGAAATAAACATCTAAGTGTCATATAAAATTTTTAAAGAAGAGGCTGCAACTAGTGTACATGGAGGACACAGGCTAGAGATGGTATAAGGACTTGGAAAGCAGCTGTCAGGGTTTAATGGTTGGTGTGAGCAGATATAAAGGGATCCCAGGAAGCAGATTTTGATCAAAAAGACAGAGAAATTATGAGAGATTAAAGCTTTTGAGGGGAGGGGTACCAGGGATTGAACTAAGGTGCACTTGACCACTAAGCCACATCCCCAGCCGTATTTTGTATTTATTTAGAGACGGGGTCTCACTGAGTTGTTTAGTGCTTTGCTTTTGCTGAGGCTGGCTTTGAACTTGCAATCCTGCTGCATCAGCCTCCGGAATCACTGGGATTATAGGTTTGTGCCACTGCTCCTGGCTGAAATATTTAATTTTAAACAAAATCCTACTTTTCAAGAATCCCTGACCTTGTATAACTCTGCCTTTGACCACTTATTTCTAGATGAGACTTGTGATTATTTATATTTCAAATTACCTTTATATAGAGAGGGTATTATTTTTTTTTAAATGACATTTGTTCAAATAGACAACACAAAATATGTAACAAAAACCCTAGGACACATACACTGCCTTTCCCTCCTTGTTCAAACTCCTTAGATCCTGTACCACCATGCCGTTCAGAAGATGCTATTTTTCCAACATGGAACGAGGCAAGTGGTGGTTTTGTGTGAATGCTCGGGTGTCACTCCACGGTTTTCCTTTGCTCCTAGAAGGTGGGCTCATGCTTCCCTTCAGCATAGGAGGCACCTTCAGTTTAAAATGCAGATGTTCTTGGTTACGGTTGCTATGTGAAATGTTATGAGATAGAAATTACTGTCATAATTAATAATAGGTAAAGGTTTTACCTTTGATGTGCTGCATTCTACATTTGATTGAGTCTTTTTGATTGTATTTATTGTACATCTCTATCATTCCCTTGGTTTTCTGGCTGTTTGTGTGCTTAGCTTGATGTCTGTTTCTATTTAGTCAAGGCTATTAATGCCTTTCTGACTTATTTTCAACTGCCTCTGTAAACCCATATGGTTTTAAGTTTAAAAGGAGATTTACACGATTACACTCCTGGATATTAAAACCCACTTGTGTCTTTCTTCATTTTGCTGTCCCTAAAAAGATGCTATAATTTATCAAAAAGACACATGTAATTTTGTATCAACAGAAGCCAAAAGAAGAACAAAGGCAGTCCAGATAATAGACCATGCCAGAGTCAAAAATGTTGTGAAATTAAAAAAAAAACAAAAACCCACACTATATGTGAATTGTTACAACTTGCAAGGCCCGTTCACATATTCCAAGGAGGTACTCAATGTGATACCTTGATGTAAGTTGGGTTTTATTATTGGAGTGGACACAACATACTTTTTACTTGTCCAGGTCTTTTCCCCGATTTTTCCAGACACAGCATCCTAATTTTATTTTTGAGAAATGCCTCCCCAACTGAGCACAGTGTTGGTGAGACAGATAACCAGGGTGGCCTAAACTCTCCTGGAAAATGGGTGGGCAGATGATTAAGGGGACATTCATTAGTCTTCTTCCTTCTGAAATGTGAACATTGATCTTTATTCCTCAAAGACCAAAAATAACTGCAGGTCATTCATTTTGACCATGTACCTCGGAATAGACTGCCTGTTCATTTCTGCTACCTAGAGCTCTTTTAGTTCTAGTGCTCTCCAGCTTGAATTTTAGCTTGGCCTCCAATTCTGAGAGCTATATCCATTTAGTAAGATCATACATTCTATTTTTCTTAGGATCTTTTGTTTACAACCAAAGAACCCTGATACCAACATGGAGGAGGTTACTGCCCCTACCATCAGGATAAGGTGTACTGTTTGAAATTGGCAATTAGGTAAAAGCTACCACAGCAAAATAACTAAGTTACTGTTTCTGGTGACTTGGCATCATATGCCCATCAGGTTAAACCAAACTCTGGAGTCCATGTTTCAGTTCCACTAAGACTGAAAACACACTGGGAATTCTGGAACTGGGTGCGGTAAGTTAGCACTGGTTACATTCAAGATGAGAAGATGCCAAATTGTGTATGGCAAAATATGTCACTTCTTGCCTCAAGATCCCAGACGAAATGTAGATAGAGACTGTCCTGAACATCACAAAAAAAAAAAAAAAAAAAAACTCTTGCCTCACAGAGAAAAGGACTAAGATCTCCAAAAGACAATGCTCAGAGTAAGATTCACAAGATTGCTGAATTATAATGGTGATGGAATTCATAGACACAGAAAGCCTTTTATGTGAAAGTTAGGTGTATCTGACTCAGGACAAAAGGAATGGTGATATTTGGAGAGAATTCAGACTACTTGGAATACCCTGAATCCATCAGCATCCTCCAAAAATATCCCAAGAAGTACCCCTTTGACCTCATAACAACACTCCTCCATTGCCTGGGGAAGCAGTCTTTCTTGCCAAAGATAATCATAGCTGCCCCCTCATCGGCCCCCAACCATAATTATAGGCCAAAATTTAGCATCTGATCTTAACATAGACTAGAAATTTGGAGTCAGAGAAAATTAAAATTTGCAGATATGTTATTTATGGACATGGATTTGGAAGATGCATGATCAAAAGCCATTGACTCCTCTGAATCCTTTGATATGAATGTGCTTTTGGAATTCCTGCCATCAATGGGCTAGCTCAGACAGTGAGCTGTGCTTTTAAAAGCTTCCCAGATTGGTGGATGCAAGCAGGGATTTAGTGTTTTCCTCAGTAAATTAACTGAATGCCAGAAATCCTACAACATGACATAGAACAGTGGTTTTCTAAGTGATGTTTCCCCATCAGAAGCATCAGCATTATTTGAAAATGTCTTAGAAATGAAGACGTGGGCTCCACCCTAAACCTGCCAGACTTGATGAGTCAGAAGCTCTAGGGCTGAAGCACAGAAAACTGTCTTTACCAAGCCATCCCAGTGATTTTGATACATGTTCAATTTAAGAACCACAGAGGTTGGATGACCTGCTTGCTCACTCACTCCCCATGTAGGCCTTTTCAGAGAGCCTGAGATTCTCACGTTCAGGAAGTCCTTGATCAGACCCTCATGGAAAGGTCTATCTCTTCTCTTTAGGATGACAACAGTTATGGACAGGATTACAATAGAAACTTCCCCTGAACTTCAGTGGGTGAGATCTCACAGCAGCAGAGGGGCCATGCCAACTGTAACAGGCATCAAGGCTGAAGTAATGCACACATTTCAAGGCTATTCTGGCTCACAGATATCTCTTGATAATTAACATGGACTTGCAAGGAATGTAAGTAACAAGCAAAGAACTTTAAATCTTTCTTGGTTTTTTTAACAAACCAATAAAAATTTTCCAGGTTGACAAATAGAGGTCGAACTCTAGTCGTCAACCAGAGACTGACACCTCTCACCTGATCCCAGACCTGACTTAGGTTACACACTCAGAGTCCCCAGGATGAAAGAAAGGTGGGACCCCTGGAAAAGAAATGCTGCTGCTACGCTACTGCTGCTTACTGCATGCTTTCTCTGAAACCCTCCTTGAAGGGGACCTGCACATATGTACCTAGGTAACTGTGCACTGGGAAAGGAAACTTCTAGGGGAGAGTTAGACTCCAGTCTGTATCATGGGGAAACCAGTGGGATCTTGAATATTTCTAAGAGTACTTTCCCGAACTTTTAAAATGCAGTTGAAATAGATGTCGCTAGCTACTGTGCGAGTTCCTTCCCCAGATATTTTAGTAAGTCAGGGGTATCACAGAAAGGGACGAAATGAACTGATGCCACTCCTTCTCCACATCAAAGAAACGAATTTGAAGCCATTGAGTATCCTTGAAGAGAGTACAGCAATCTGAGGCTCTGAGAAAACTTTATAAATGTAGGGTATCTTGGTGCATTCATGTTGCTATAACAAAAACCATAAACTGGGTGGTTTATAATTAAAAAAATTTGGCCGTTATATCCAATTAATTCTACTGTCTTTCCTAGGCCCATCCCTCTCCATTCCCTTCACTCCCCTTTGTCTAATTCACTGAACTTTTTCTCTTCTTTCCTCCTCCCCTTATTGTTTGTTAGCATTCCCACATCAGAGAGATCATTCAGCCTTTGATTTTTTGGGATAGGCTTATTTCACTTAGCATGACAGTTTCCAGATCCATCCATTTACCAGCAAAAATCATAAAATCATTCTTTTTATGGCTGAGTAATATTTTGTTATAAATATGTGTGTATGTGTATATATATATACACCACATTTTCTCCTATTTTCATATATGCATACTACCAGTGAAACTCCACATCATGTACAACCACAAGAATAGGATCCTAGTTAGAATAATACATACTTAAAACTGATTCATATTGCATTCAGCCAGAGACTCCCAGGTGTCATTATTTGAATGCAATAGAGAACATCAGAATTTAAACTTTTTTTTTCTTTTTTAAAACACAAATTTTGGAGTCAGATTTATTTGGGGGCTAGACTGCAGCTCCAACCACTCACCAACTCAACTGAGTGTGTTTCATCTTCAGGACGGAGAAATTAGCAACCATCATATAGAGACAATCTGATGATCAAATAGAATCATGCATAAGAAGTAATTAGTATAGTTTCTGCCACACAGTAGGTTCTCAAAAGACAGGTGCATAGGGCAGTAGTAATACTGGTAGGAATAGTAAACATGCTGGTTATTCCTAGGTTGGTATTAATACCAAAACAAAGTTGTTCTTAAGCCAAGCATTCTAGTTTTTTAAAATTTTATTTCTTGTCTGAATATTCTTATTAATTTTTTTTTGCTGATTGTATGTTTAATTTGATGTCTTTTTCTAAGAAAGCAAAGCTTTAATACTTATCTGTCCTTATACTTGGCACAGATTGACCCTGTCTGTGCCCAGTGACATTAATACACCATTTGAAAATTAATTCCATATAGTTTTTATATTCAGCTACCTCTTCTGCATGCTCTTAGCATTCAGACTTCATGTATCCTTGGGTCTATGTTTGCATTATTTGTTCACCCCTAGAGAAGAAAGCCAAGGAAAGATTAATTCATAAAAAATGAATGGTTGTTGAAACTCTTCAAAGCCTTGATTTACTGCATAATTAGGAGACAACACTAGAAAACAGAATATCTTTCTGCCTGTGAATTAAGTAAATTGATTAATTCATTAATTAGGTATGATAACACCATAGATAGCATAATTGTATCACTGGTTAACAAAACACAGAAAAAGAATCAAGCATGCTTTCAACATGGTCAAAAATTTCATTTACAATATTGGGATTCCCTCTTAGAATCCTAATTAAAGATCTCGGGAAAACCATATATAGCCCAAACACATTTCTTAAAGGAGAGTTGTATTATTTACAAAGCATACTAAGGTTAACAATAATCATCTTTTTCTCCCAGAATTCATTCATTCATTCACTAAACTAATACTTCTGAGCATCTTTCATGTTTTGGTTACTTTTGTAAGCCTGGGGAGACAGCAGTGAACGAATTAGATAAAGACACTTGCTGTCATGGAGCTCACATTGGAACACTATCCTGTTCATTATGGTAGCCTCAAGTCACGTGTGGCTATTGCATTTCAATTTAAATAACTTAAACTTAAATTTAATTCCTCGGTCCTACTGTCAATTTCAAATGGTCCATAACCATATGGAGCTTGTGGTTACCATACTGGACAGCACAAAAGAATGTCTTCAACATTGCATAGAGGTTCTCTCAGTGTTGTTCTAGAGAATGAAGACAGAGAACAACCATAAGCCATTTAAGAAACTGAAAGAAATACATAGGAGAATATGAAAGAGGTGATTTGGGAATGGGGATGGCCACTTTAGACAAGGTGATCAGGACAGACATCTGTGGTACATTTGAACTGAAACTTACAGAATTCAGCTATAGAATTCAACTACTTCAAAGTCAAGGTCAACATGTGCAAAGGCTCTGAGGCAAGAGAGAACCGAAAGAAGAGGTTGGTGTGCTGGAGCACTGTGAGCAAGGGGACAAGATGAGCAGGGGAGGGAGCAGTAAGGAGGAGGATTTCATGCTATGTTCCATGGGAAGTGATGAAAGGAAATGGCACGTTCTGAGGCATGCTTGAAAATACAGATTTTGGGAGAAGAATGGCTTGGATGGGGGTCAGAGTGGAGGGTGAGATGCCTGTTCAAAGGTAAGATACCAAGGCAGATGAAACTAGAATTGTGGCAATGACATTAGGAACTAGGTTGGATTTGGAGGAGAGGTGACTGTGCTTGGTGATGGAGAAGATGGTGGGGAAAAAGCAGAGAGGACTGCTGAATTTCTGCATTGAGCAGCTAAGTCAGGGTCAGGGGGTGATTCCATTGACTGAGGCTGGGAGATTACTGAAGGGCAATTTGAGATAAATTAAGGTGACTTCCCATTTGTCTGTGTTAAGTTTAAAATGTCCGTTTAACATCTGTATCAGGAAACCAAATAATAGAATTGGATAAATAAGCTGGAATCAGTCAAAAAATGAGATATGATTTGAGACTGATCATCAATGAGGTGGCATTTAAATTCACAAAGCTGGATGAAATCATCAATGCTGAGTGAATAGATAGGAAATCAAAAAAGAGGGACAAAGACCAAGCCCTGGAACATCCCAACATTTACTAGAAGGGTGAAGGAAGAGGAGCAGAAGAGGAATGTTTTAGTCAGCCTTTCACTGCTATGACTAAAAGACTTGGCAAGAACAATTGTAGAGGAGGAAAAGTTTATTTGGGGACTCACGATTTCAGAGATCTCAGTCCACAGACCACCAGCTCCATTCCTCAGGGCTCGAGGTGAGGCTGAACATCATGGTGGAAGAGTGTGGTGGAGAGACAAAGCTCACATGATGATCAGAGAGCAGAGAGAGAGACTCCACTTGCCAGACACAAAACACATACCCTAAAGACGCATGCCCAGAGACCCACCTCCTCCAGCCACACCCTACATGCCTTCAGTTACCACTCAATTAATCCCACTGGGGAATTAATTCACCAATAACCCAATCATTTCCTCTCTAAACCTTCTTGCATTGTCTCACACATGAGCTTCTGGGGGACACTTCACATCCAAACCATAACAAGGGAGATGGGAAGGAGTAGCCGGGGAGGCAGGAGGAAAACCAGTCAAGTGTGGCAGTATAGATGTCAGTTGAAGAGCAGGAAGGTGACCGGCTGCTGAGCAGCAAGCAGTAAGGATGAGGGCAGGGAGATTCCACTGCAGCCATCTAAGGGAGGTCATTAAAGACCCTTGGCAAGAGGAGTTCCAGTTGGGAAGTGGGAATAGAGGCTAGAATATAACTTAAAACAAATGAGATGTGAGGGAATGGAAAGAGTTGGCGGAAAACTTTTGCAAATTCTGCAGAAGCTGCAGTGGAACAAGGACTGGAGAGAGGACTTTTTTTTTTTTTTTTTTTTTTTAAGAATGAGAAAGAATGGAGAGTGTCCCCCTGCTTATGAAGCTGATGCAATAGTAAGGTAGAAATAAAAGAACTAGGAAAGACACAAGAAAGACAGAGCACACACAAAGGGTGAGTCTTCTATCATACTAGAAAGAAAAGAAGAAAATAGACATACAGATACAGACAGATTTGCAGATGAAGTGGCTAGCTTGGAAAGTGAGAACGTTCTAGTAATATTGTTGCACAACCAAAATATTGAAAAATCTTGAAGCCACAATTGTAAGATGCAGTAGAGCAAGCGAGTCT
Source organism: Glaucomys volans (assembly GCA_020662805.1). Classification (NCBI taxonomy): domain Eukaryota; kingdom Metazoa; phylum Chordata; class Mammalia; order Rodentia; family Sciuridae; genus Glaucomys; species Glaucomys volans. The sequence continues at coordinate 349,938 of JAJEJO010052211.1, read as the reverse complement.
ATTTTTTCCTCATGTGGGCTCTGAGAACACAACTTTTCAGAGACCTCCAGAGTCATTAGCTAAAAACCATGCAGGACAAGGCTTTGGAGATTGACCTGTTATCAAATCTGGGCTTCATCACTTTTGAGGTCTGTGAGTTTTTGAGCAAGTGATTTAAATTTTCTGAGCCTCCACTTTTTCATCTGTGAAATGGCAATCACCACAGAGTAGCCCACTAAACTTCCAGAAAATGAACACACAGCATATGTACATGTGAAGTGCTCTTGAAAAAATAAGCAAAGGAAACATAAAATCAGCAATTAGATTGCAAACAAAGAGGGGCACAGTATCGTGAATGTCAAGGGAAGAACAATTTTAAGAATTGAAGCGATACGTAGACTCACAGCAGACAGGAGATCCAATTGCAAAGAAGGTCACTGTATTTGCTCACAAAAATGTCATAGATGACATCTTCAACATTATGGCTTCCTTGAGATGATAGTTACAAAAATCAGAATGCATGGGCTTTGTGTATAAGTCGACAAGGGGGAAACAAAGGCAGGTGCGGAGGAGTGGTTTCTTGAGGGTTTGGGTGGTTAAGTGAGGACAAAGAGAAACCGGTTCATACAAGAGTAGAGTTAGGCCCAGAGATGGTCCCTTTTAGTTTGAAGGAAATGGTACTGTGCTATAGGCAGATGGGAAGCACTTATGCCAAGAGAGAGAAGATGCAGGAGAAAGTGCCCATGTTAACAAAGAGCAAAGGAATCAGAACTTTGGAAAAGCAGATAAACAGCTCAGAGGGGAAGGAAAGGATGGGATTGAAGGAAATGGGTGTGGGCTGCTATGAACTCTAAGCAGCAGAGGAATATATGCTCCATGCAAATCAGAATTGCTAGAAAATTGGAGAAATTGAGAAATGGAATGACCTTAAGAAACGGTCCTTGAGAAAAGGTCCTCTAAATTAGAAATTGCCTATGCAGAAGATGCCTAATGGGATCTACCCCTCTTAACTTCCAAGACAAGGAAATGCCAGCTTCTTGTTCTTTGTTTATTCTTTCTCCATGATCTGTTTTTAAACAGGATGTGGCATAGCAGATTGGGTTGCTCCTTGCTAGACTACAGATGAGTTTCTAGAAAGCCACCATTCTGAGATGTCTCCCTTATCACTGTCACTCTGAGATTTGTTAAGGCATGCTAAACTCTTGAGTCACAAAATATAGATACTCCTACAGTTGGAGAATTGAATGTACTGTGAGTGGAATTTATTCCCTGAATTCTTAACAGAAAACCTTAATCTATTGCCTCTATAGCTAAAAATCAACAAATTCACAGATTGATTCACAGGTGCTCATGTTGGAATGACTGCCCATGAGAGTCCTCTTATCAGTCTCTCTCTCTGGTTCACTTCCCTGCTCCCTTGTCTGCACCCACCCCATAGAAGCTCTAAGCTGCACAGTGGAAATGATCATAAGACACAAGCTCTCTCCATCATGGCTTCCAAGCCCATAAGCCATTTCATTAATCAGCTGGCATTCCCCAAACCTCCAGGTTGTAAAAGGAGTCTATTTATGAAATATCTGGCTATAGTGTATAATAAACAATGCCAGAGTGAACTAAAAACAGACTAATTTAATAAGCAATTCCTTTACCCTACACTGTTTAAATTTACATAATCAACTGGCTATAATATTTAGCATACTTTTAATGTTTCACATTTGTTTACACTATAGTTCTGTGCTTTAGACTTCTCCATTCACCAAAATATTGATTGGCCTACAAAGGTTACAAAATAGCAAATATTCCACTGGCAATCATTATATGAATGTGAAGGAAGTGAGAGGTGGAGCTACTATATTTTTCTTGTTAATTACAAACCTCATATTCTATTAAAATGTATGAGATGACAAAATCTCAACCAACTCTTTAAAGCTATTACTAGCAGATAAAGTATTCTACCAAAGTATTAATATTAGCATCATTAAAATAGTTTTATCAAGTGTGCATTTATCTCCAGATTGAAAACAATAGCAGCCTGAAGGAGAGAAATGCCCTTGAGAATTGTGGTATGAAAGCCAATAGCAGTTTTAGAGCCACATATAGTCTTCTTGTGGTTTCACAGCTAAAGGAAAAAAAAATTCTCAAAGCCACAGTTATAAGATGTAATAGAGTAAATGAGTCTATTTTTCATCACCTTGGGCTCTGAGAAGAAAACATTGCAGAGTTATCTTGATAAGGAAAGAGCTCAGATATCAAAATACATTAACTTTGCTTAATTGATTTAAACAGATCCAGAGCTTTCTAAATGCACATGATGTTATTTCTGCATTAGTGGACAAAATAGATCTGTGTTAGATTGCAAAGCTCCATCTTGTATCTCTGTCTGGCATGAAGAGAAAAAACTCTCCATCTCTGTCTCTTTTCACACACACACACACACGAAAACATACATATTTATTACCTCTACCTAAATAATTTTTTTCTTTATTCTTTCCACAAAGGTAACATTAATTCGTTGTTTTCCTGCAGCTGAGGATTGCGATTAACGGGTAAAGATAACAATAGATAGCCACAGCCCAAGTTTCTTCTACACCATAAAAATAAAACCTTTACTCCAACCCCTCCAAATTTCCAACTGAAAAGATTCTTTCATCAGTTCTTCTTCTCTGTTATTCTGTTTCTGCAACATGATTTTTAAAAAGTCAAAGAAGAATCACTAGGGTAGAACTAACTGGAAATGGTCACCAGTATCACATCCAATGTACTCACAGATGAGGAAACTGTAGCTCCAAAGAGGGGAAGTGATTTATCACAGAACTTCTTTATGGCAGAGTCCACTCAAGTCTCTAAATCTCCTTTATGATAGCTGAAACATTTTTATGGGTCCAAGAGAAAAACAATGAGAAGTGTTAAGTACAGACTTCCATTTCAATCAACTGCTTTTGAATTTAGAATCTTTCAGTTCCAGGTCAAAAACCCACACAATCCTCTGTTCTGATAAGAGAAGAACATGAGAGCTTTATAGATGTTTTTCTGGCAGTTGAATTCAATGATGACACTTCCTCCGTATTTCTTGGTTTGTTCAGAATATTTTTTCTTCAAGAGTCTCTGCTGATTAGAGTCCTGCTTCTAATTGGAGGTTCACTAAGCACCAGTCAGGGCCATAAAAATAATGATAGAAACATTCGCTGATTCTGAGGAAGGTAATGTCAGGGGGATGAAGAATTGTACCACTGCCACCCCTGTCACCCTGCTTGGCAATGCTCCTCTCCGCTCCGCTCGGAAGGATCAGCAAGTGAAAGAATTCATGTGAGCATGCAGTGTGAAGGCCAAAACTGTATTTCTTTAATAATCCTAAAACAAATGCTATGGAATGAACAGCCTTAAGTGTTTTGTTTATTTTAGGGAAATATTTCCAAAGGAAGCCTTCCTATGTGGGACATGAAAAGGCTTTTATAAAAGGATGTTAATTATATGCTGAAAGTTGGAGTACTGCTGAATAAAATACCAATATACCGTCTCAGAAATCTACTAATTTAGGCTAGTCCTGATCCTATATTTCCAGCTGAGAACTGGAATTATTTAGCAATTATTTAGCTGAGCATAAATATTTAGAGACAGTTTTTGCTAACAAATCTTGCCTCTAGGAGCCAGGCCCATAACAATAATCTTGGCGCTGGTTTTCCACACATAAATCAAACATCTAACTTCACACCTTCTCTATTTCATTTTTACTATTTTCTATGGTACCTTTGCTCCTTTCTATTCCTAGATTCCTTTTGCACTCCCATGTAGAATGGAAACCTGGCTGTCCTCCTGGGGCCAGTACTGAGAGGCTGGAAAGATGACCCAAGAGGAACAGGTTGGGGTTCTTTTCAAGTTCCATTTTGCATTCCCCAAGTGTATGAGTTAAGGATTTTCCAGGTCTGGGATCTGACTCTTATAAAATGTGCTACATTCTCTTTTTTTCTCGTTTCGTGTGCACACGTGCCCAAGTATGCGACCCCCATCTATCATGTGGAAGGCTAAGAAAAGCACTAAGCTGTTTCTCAACTTGCAAGAAGATTCCCCTGCTTTGAATAACCAACCAAATGTGAATATGAACGCAATTGTTTGAAGCAAGATGTGGCCTTTGGTGGAGTTGGTAGATTTTCCTATATTGAGATTTTTTTTTTAAGCACCATGACTCCTGTGAACTTTTGCCCTTTGAAAATGGACAGCCTCTTAGGAAAGGGTTCCCCAGTTTTCCAACTCTCTACTAAAATTTTGTATCATTGACGGCAGCGCTCCAGCTGAGTTCTCTATATATGGTAAATAAATCATGTGAACAACAGTCCCCAATTTCACATTAATTGTTTGGAAATCTCCACAACATCAAACATTCTGTTAAAAGTCTAGAAAGAAATAAGTGTAGCTCTTTTGTTGTTGTCGCCGTTGTTTTGCTTCCGAGTGATTTGTTCTAAATACAGCTTAACAGGCAGATGACTGGTTTGTGACTAGAGTATCTTTTCTGAGATGAAAAAGCAATACAAATGCTCTCCCAAAGGATGCCAACCAGGCACACAGCAACACGGGGACCATGGAATGGGTGCACCTGGGGAAATCCTTATCGCAAATTGGATTGACAGGGAGGACTCGGTGCCTTCCCCAGCACACGTGCCTCTGAAAAGCTGAAAGGGAATCACAATGCTTTAGGAATGAGATCTGGGAATTGCCTAAATATGAGAGTTTCAAATTGCTCAGGCATTAAGAGAATAAGAACATGAAATGCAAATATTGCAGGAATAAAGGGGGAGAAGATATGGCACAGAACACAGATCATTAAGAAATGGAAGCAGAGTCTGGAGCCATACTGGGGGGGCTGGATTTAGAGAGATCTTGTGCCTCGTGGAGGCCAACTCACTTTCACCACTCCTTTCATAGCTGATTTCTGCACAGCTCACCTGAACAGAAAGGGGAGACCAGGATTCCTTCAAAATGCAACAGAGAATGCAAGGTCAACATCTGTTGGTCAGCATCTTTTTTGCTTGTGTAAAAAATGACCAAACCGAGCAGGTAAGTAAATGCTAAGCTACCTATGTCTACAAAAGTCCTTGTAAGAGTTAGAAATTAGGTCCTTTGATTTGTTTTATGCAATGTCCTCTTGGCTATCTTAGAAAGTTAAGATGTCAATGCCTCTGCTACCATGAGGGATTAAACCATGAGGCATAAAGATTCAACAATGAACTTCACTCCCCAAAACTTACCTGGAAACGCTCTTCTAGCGTTATCTTTCCCCTTCGTCTACCTTGTAAGATAATGGCAAGTTATAGCCGTGTTTTTATCTTTGTAAGACACATCCCCAAATTCTTGTTTTAGAGAGTTTCCATTCAGTCAGTCATGCCCCTTCAAAACAACAAAGTAATCATTTTATTATTCCTCTGATGAGCCTGTTCATTCCAGCTATGGCCATGGGCAAAAGCACGGGCATTAGGCATTGATTTGTCCAGAAAGTGAACCTTTTGGCACTGTCTTACACAAAGATTTCTGGAGATGAGAGCCCCAAGACCACTGAGGTGACTGCACTGACTAAAAAAAATCACAAAGGCAATTTTACAGCCATTGAAGGGCAGAAACAGCAGCTTGATTTCTTTCAAGGCAACTTTCTTCGCTCTTGAGGACAGAATAGAATTGAGACATTTGCATAGATCAGTGTCAATGGAGGCGTAAACCTTGGGTCAAAGGAATGGATCCTGTTGATTCTTCTCAACAAAAAAACAAAAGAACTTGTTGATAACGTGAACAATGTGAGATCCCTGGGAGTTTCCCTCTGAAGTATTAGCTCTGAAGTATTTTCCCTCCTTTGCTGCTTGGGATAGCATATTAAGAATTTGTAAGAAACAGCAAAGGGTTCCTTTCACAGGGCTGATTAGCACCAGAGAGTGGAAGGCAGGAGAACCACATTAGGAGGCTCAACTCTGCTCGTGACTTTTAGGAAGCATGGGCTGCCGCTTTATCAGGACCTGGAATGTTGCTTCCTAGAATGGGAATGATCCTAACTCACCGTCTTGCTGACCTGACTTGCCTTCGTGATGGTGTTTTCTACAAATCCCACAGAGCTCTTACCAACAACCTGCTTCTGCATTCTAGTGAACTGGGGACCTCCAGGACTCTGCCACTAGTTTGGCTCTTGAGCAGGTTGCCAACACTTTGTACCCATCGGCTGCCATATCTCTGACGCAGCGCTCACACAGCGATCTCCTGAAGTGGTCAGGAATGTTGAATGACAGGGTGTGATGTGGCATCATCTGAAAAGTGCCAGGGTCATTGTAAACCCACAATACCGCTTGCCATCAGCACCACTGTTCTTCAAAGATGGTCAATAACATTTCGGGAATAGTGACACAACCAAATAGGAGATGACTAGGCACAGGCATCTGCCCTCAAGGATAGAGGTGCTTTTTTCTTAAAAGGTTAACCTGTGCTTCTGCCTGTGACTCCGTAAACATTTGTGTGTCCCCTGAAGTTCTAATGTTCCACGTGCAGCTGGCCCTTAAGTGAGATGGGCTCCTACCCTGGAATTTTTTTTTTTTTTTCTTTTTACCGGAAGCTAAAAATGAAAAGGCTCAGATATGCTAGTGATCCTTGGAAGAGCAAAGCAAAAACAGTAATACCAATTAGTAGCTACCAGAGCTGTTCAGCATGGCAATAAGCTGTGAATTTATGGTTTTGTTAAGAGTCAGGATACATTTGAAATCTTTTATATAATATTAGATATGAAAATACACACCATCTGGACCTCTTGCTGGTAGCCTTGAAATGTCTACATCTCACAGGAATCAAACCCATTTTACCTGCTAGGGAATAAAACACCTGTTTCACATATTACTTCACACTGGGTGATGAACATTTCCACCATCTTCAGCCAGAAGGAAAAAAACCGGAATTGCGCCTTCACATTGTTTAGTAGATTTTAAAAAGCTAGCAGGGTCGGGGGCTGTTTTACTATCTGGTTGGAAAGAAGTCTCTGCACATTGCCCCTGAAACAACCCTTAATAATTTGGGGGAGTTCTCCGCAGCCCTGCTTTGTATTGATAAAAATGCATCTCCTCTCATTATAAATCTGCTTATGAAAACACTTAGTGAGCGGAGCTAACTGCATCTTGCCTGCTGGTCGCGTTTTGTAATGGATGGTCCCAAAGTGGAGAGAAGGCTGTAATTCACCAGAGGAACTCAGTTGATGACATACCAGAGTTGAACAGTTTATGAATAGCCCTAGAATCTTGAGAGAGAATGAGGCTTTGCATTTTTCCCTAGGACATCTGTTGTTATTCTATAGATATCCTCCTGCATTCTTGGGCAGGGGCTAGGGGAGACTCCTTTTTTAACTTCCATAAATCCTTTTGTTCTTCAGCTGAAACCAAACTACCCTGATAGAGAATCATTGTTGTTTTTTCTTTCTGTCTTTCTTTTTGAAACACAATCACCATGCCATTCTCCTCCTTGAAAAATATCACAATTCCTTAAGATCTTTAAATATCCAACCAGTTCAAGTTTCCATTGCCCTATGGTTTTTTGAAGTTTATTTGTTTGAATCCTGATCCAAGTGAGATCCACACATTTCCTATTTCCTCACAATATATTTCCTCGCTATTTATTCCTTGCACCATTATTTGTTGTAGAGATCGCCACAGTCTGTACTCTGCTGATGGCATTTCTGTGGTGTCATTTAACACATTCCTACTTTCTCTGAATTTTTATAGTAGAATATACCATATACAGTAACACTGGATTGCATATCTGAAGATCAAAGGTTTGATTGATATGTACCTATGGGAGATCAAAGGCCTGATCTGATTCAGGTTTGATTTCTTTGGCAAAGTGCTCTGGTTGATGGTATTTCTTTTTCTACCAGAAGTCATGTATTGCCTGATGGCTCTTGTTTCTGTCCTGTCAGCAGTCATTAATGATGAATATTGAGATTCACAACTTTGTTCCTTGAAAAATATTACTATTCTGATCCTGTCTCCCCTGTGTATTTGCTATAATTCTATAAAGAGAACATTTTCTCTGATCAACTTTTGGTTACTCAGTGGAACAATCTATGTAGGAAAGACAGCCTAAATACTTGTTTTTCCCCCTTTATATATCAGTTTTCAAAATAATGAGGTGATTTTCTAGACTTTTTAATGGTTATCTGTTTTTTAAGAATCATCATGAACTCATGAATTGAAACATACATGAATGTTTCAATTAATTTAAATTTTTATACATTTTAGTGGCTTCCTTTTTCCTAAAGAAGACCCTTTGGACTTGACTCTGGTAAACTTTAGTAGCCTCCTTACTATCTGCTAAAAGATTTTGTACATACTCTGCCTCAGACCTGGATTTAACCTTTTCTTGAAGTTGCACAGGTTTTTCTTAATGAGAAATAGTACTGGGATCCTAAAATCTGGACACTCATGGGTGCTGCTAGAGTAGTCAATGTTTCTAGACGGTCCTTCACGTGGAAAAAGCTCAGTGCTGTCTGAACCATTAGTTTATAGTGGTGCTTCCAACTCAAACTCAGGACCACAGAATCTTTACATAAACTCTTCAGTCTTAAATCTGTATCTCCCCTCTCCCTTGCCATAAATCCAGTCTTCAACATTGACAGCTGCTCATCCCACAATGTACTCGCTACAGGGTCAGAACAGCAACACCTCCTCTACCATTGACAGTGTAATACTATGATAACTGAATACTATGATTACTTCTTTCTTATGTAAGATATATCCCCATGGATATGTGAAATTACAGTTTTAGTTTCACATTGTTGTTTTACCACCAACTGTATATGCAATGGCTCTGTTTGCTTTCATTTTGTTTCTAAAATGTACTTTTCAAATTTTATTTTTATTTGATAAGTGTGTAACACACGTGGCATGAAAGTCAAATCTACAAGTAAGACAAATTCAAGAAATTCTAGCATCTATACCTATCCCCTCTTCCCTCTCTCTTCTATTGGCAACTTTTTAAAAATTAAAAAAAAAATCAAATTAGAGTTTAACTTTTCAGTTGCTTATTTGATAAATATAAGTTGAGATCTATCTATCCATTTCTTCAGATAAATATTAGCTTATTATACATAGTTTTATCCACTCTACTTTTATAACTGCAAGTATAATTAGAAAATCTCCTCATAGTAGCATATGAAGATATTTCTCAACCCCTTTAGTGGCCCTTCCTATGGCTATACCATGATTCACTCAACAATCCACTTATGGCCATTTGGATGGGTTTTGGACCTTTGTTATTAAAAATAATCCTGTAATGCAAATCCTAGGGCATAGACCTTTTCATATTCTTACCAAAATAGCTTTGGAATAGAGACCTAGAAATGGAATTACTTAGTAAAAATAAATGCATATGGAATTTCGTTGAGATGGAAAGAATCACAGGGCAAGAACCTGAGAGTGGCCTCTACAAGCTGAAAATCTTTCCTGTTTAACAGCTAGCAAGAACAACGATATCTCAGTTCCCAGGAACAAGGGCATAAATTCTGCCAACAATCAGAAGATACTCAAAGCAAATTTTTCACTAGTCAACTCTCCATGTGTGGATACAGCCCACCCTTACCTTAAGACGAGTTTTATGAGACTCTGAGCACAGAGCCCAGGTACACTATATCAGGCTCCACTGTGAGTTAATAATCTGTTTTCTAGCCTAAATTTGTGATACATTGTTTTGTAGAAATAGCCAACTAATTAACCCTGTTTTCCCTTAAGAATGCCTTTTGCCTTAGCATTTATTTAATCTGTTATGGTAGAATTACACAAATTCCCTTTTGTTAGTATTTTGGATGTATTTCTTCTATCCTCTTATTCTCATGATTTCCATGTTACTATACTTTGAGTACTGTTTTATAAGCAGCATACACTGAATTTTTAAAATCCAAACTAAAAATCTCTGTTTTAAGAATTTTGTCCAAATACATTTATTGTAATTACTAATGTGTTTACACTTGGATTTAACATCTTTTTCCTATGCTTTTTTTCTTTCTTTGTTGCCTTAAGAACATTTCTTTTTTTCTTTCTTTGTTGCCTTAAGAACATTTCTTAAGGCAACTGAGTATTTCCCTTCTTATTGGTTTGGAAATTATCAATTGCAATTCCATTCTTTTAGTGGTTACCCTTGACATTTTACTGTGCATTTCTGATAAAAAGGTGGGGATTTGTATGAATTTGCATGCCATTTTTGTACATGGAATCATGACAATTTTCCTATATTGTCTAAATTTATTAAATGTGTGACCAAAGTGAGAAGTGTCCCAGTGTTTTGTTTTGTTTTGTTTTGTTTTTTTGCCTTCTCACTTTACTTTCTCTGAAAAGAAAGAGGAAGGCTATCTTCCTATTCTTCCCACCTTTCTCTGTCCATCCACACTGATGCCATACTATGCAACAGAGTTCTGATTCCAGAATTCTTGCTTCTTATGAGCCCTAGGGAAAGTCCCTACTGTCTTTGAGCTTTACTTAAAGCTTTATTTATTAGCAAAACCTAGCTTATTGAGATATATGTGAGAAATAAAATAATATAGGTATAGAATCTAGGTAAGTGCCTAGTACTCAATGAAACTATCATCTTTAATCATTGAGTATTGATTTCATTTTTTGTTTCATTACTTCCTTTGCTTAAAATAATTTTCTATTCTCTAGGACTTGTCTGTCTTTACACATGTCTGCATTCACCTTGGATCCCATTTTGTGTTCCTAAATTATATTCTTGAATTAGACAAAGTGAATAGTTTTAGTCAACCGTTTTGCTGCTGTGATTAAAAGGATCTGATCAGAACAACTGTAGAGGAGGAAAGGTTTGTTTGAGGTTCAGAGAAGGCTGACTCCATTCCTCAGGGATCAAGCTGAGGCAGAACATCATGGTAGAAGAGTGTGACAGAGGGAATCATCTGGCATCACCAGGAAGCAGAGAGAGACTCCATTTGCCAGATACAAATATATACCCCAAGCCATGCCACGATTCCCAGCTCCTCCAGTCACACCCTACCACTTCATTTACCACTCAGTTAATCCTGATCGGGGGATTAAATCACTGTTTGGGTCAAGACTCTTACAACTCAATCATTTCTCCTCTGAACCTTTTACATTGTCTCACATGTGAGTTTTTGGGGGACACCTCACATTCAAACCATAACATTTCGTCCCTGGCCCCCAAAAGCTCACAACCATCTCACAATGCAAAATACATATTTTTCCATTTCCAAGAGTCCCCATCGTCATCAGTTCCAAAATTGCTCAACGTTTAAGTCTAAAGTCTTCTGTGAGGCTCAAGACAATCTTGCATTGGGAGCTCCTATAAAATTAATTAAAAGCAATTTACAAGTATCTAACATATAATGGTACAGAGTAAATATTTCCATTCACAAAATTAGGGGCATAGAAAGAAGGGATAGGACCACAGCGAGACCAAAATCCAGCTAGGCAAACAAGTCCTATAGCTCCATGTCTGGCATCTGGGGTGCATGGCATTGTGATGTTCTCTCCAAAGGGCTTGTGTAGCTCTACCCCTGTGATCTTGTTGGTTGCAACCCAAGTGGCCTTTCTCTTAGTTTGTCTCTGTTTGATTCCTGCAGCTTTCCTAGGATGATGTCCCATGTTACTGGTATTTCTTAATCTCAGGGTCTCCACTGCAGCTTCGGCTTCCTTCTCACATCTCCACACTTTGATTTCTCAGGGGGTGCCCACAGGGACTTCAACCCTGCTGTACTTTGCCTGACCTTCCAGGCCTTCCTTTGAAATCTTGGTGGAAGCCTTCAGGCCCCTCTTACTCCAGCATCCTGCATTCCTGTAGAACCAGCACCACATGGCTGATGCCACAGTCTGCTGCCATCTCAAGCAGTAGCCAAGCCTCCAGGACCTCTTGCTGCAGGAGCCTCTGAGTGTCTGGATGACTGAGCGTGTTGAAAAATCTTCCTAGGCCTCCTTGTACAAGAAGGGTGCCCTACTAGTCTCTTCTCAAGAGAATTTTCACCTTTCCTCCCTTCAGCCTGAGGTGCGTGTGGTCTTTCCAACTCCTGAGACACCCTCAAGTCATCTTTCTTCTTGTCACTAGGCAAAGTCTTTAGCATTTCTGCAGTGACAGTAAAGTCTTTAACACCTGCAGCTTCCTTAGCCTCAGTTTTACTTCCACCTTTCAGGTTCAAGTTTTCCAAATCTTCCTGCTGTTTTCTGCTCCTGATTATCACAATAAGTTTGGCTGAAGGCCACCAGCAATGTCCATGCTACCTCCTGAATGCTGTGCTGCCTCCACATTTCTTCTGCCAGATTAATAAGTTCATTGCTTTTAAAATCAGCCTCACAGAAAGTCTTAGGTCATGGGCAAAATGCAGACAACCTCTCAGCCAGAACATAATACAAATGGCCTCTAGACCAATTACCAATAGTGTCCTCCTTTTTCTTAAACCCTCTTGAGCCCTCTCTTCACTGTCCACGGTCCTAAGAGTTAAGGCTCTTATTGGCATTCTGGTCTTCTGAGCTCCCACTAGAATCAGCCTACTTACAACAACCTAAAGCATTTCCAACTTGCACTGCTAAGCATCTCAAAATTCCTCCCTCCAATTCCAAAAAGCTCAAAAAGCATGGTCAGGTTAGTCACAGCAACGACCCCACTTCGAGGTACCACTTTCTGTTTTAGTCAGCTTTTTCACTGCTGTGACTAAAAGATCTGAACAGAATAGTTTTAAAGGAGGAAATGTTTATTTGAGGGCTCACAGTTTCAGAGATCTTAGTCCATAGAAGGTTGGCTGCCTTCCTCAGGGATCAAGGTAAGGGAGAACATCATGGTGTAAGAGTGTGGCAGAGGGAAGCAGCTGGCATCACCAGGAAGCAGAGGGAGACTCCATTCACTACACACAAATATATACCCAAAGCCACACCCCAATTCCCACCTCCTCCAGTCACACCCTACCACTTCAGTTACCACTGGGTAATTCTTATCAGGGGATTAAATCATTGATTGGGTTAAGACTCTACAACCCAATCATTTCTCCCCCAAACCTTCTTGCATTGTCTCACATATGAGCTTTTGGGGGACTCCTCACATCCAAACCATAACATGTATTAAAGGTCTTTCTATATAGGGTTTACAGGTGAAGTTATATAGAAGGCACCATCTTCCACTTGACCCTGATAAGTGGGTCAAGGGTCAAGTGGAAGGTGGTCCCTTTTATATAACTATTGAATATAACATGGCACACAATGAGTGAGTGGCAATAAATGACAACCCTGAGGAAAATATGATTACTGTTAACAGCTGAGAATGGTGCAACTTTAGTAAGCTTATGTAAATTAAATACCATACAATTTTTAACCTATGTATTTGGACTTAAGTAAAAGGCAAATGGAGAGCATTGCTCCAAATAGACTTTCAAAAAGGGTTTATGAGATTTTAGTAGCTTTCTAAATTTGACCATGGATGCTTATACCTTTTAATTTAGTGGATTCGAAATGCTTGGCTTCAAGTAGCATGTTGTAAGAAGGTTATTTCTGGACTTTCTCTGTGTGTAAAGTATAAAATTAGCATCCTTCTTTGGCAATTGAACTTCTTTATTTCAAATCTAACCCAACTCATCAGATTGTTATAGATGAAGACTAATTAAACGTTCTTCTGCTTTACTTTTAAATGCTTTATTGGCACAGATACCTAGAGGTCAAAATGGAGTGGCATGAGTCAAATGATCTGCATTACAATTATATCAGAGTGCATAAAGTTGAAAAAATAGAATTACTGCTTTATGATCACATTAAAGTCACAATGTAATTATAATTGTTGATCCTCAAAGATTCAACCCAAGTGTGAAAATAAGGAAGTCTGCTTAAAGGATGTCTCAGACCTTCACATTTCTTCATTTTCTGAAGTTGAGCAGCTGCAATAGAAGCTGCCAGAAGTCAGCCTTCCACCTGAACCACAAGAAATATCCCTAGCTTTGCCAAGGTAGCTAGAACCCAGGCATGGGTGAGGGGCAAAGCTGCTCAAAAGCATGCAAATCGCCATCCAACAAAGAGACAGGCCCAAGGTCATCACTGCCAGGGGCAGGCAGGAGAGCCCTTTGAAGACTGAAAAGCACACAGAACACCATGTTGTTTTCATTTTTCAAGGAACTAGGAATGTTACAAGCAGGAAAATGTTGAATGTGGGAAAGACAAGCAATATAACAGGTTTCATTGTATTTCTCCTTTCAAAAAGTTCCACCAAAATGAGAAAATTGAATCATTCTGCAGGAAGGTTTCATGAAAAGGAATCCATGGGGCGCTTGAGGAGCAGAGGTGCTCCTCAAGGTCTTTCTATATAGGGTTTGTTTGCAGAGGGTATGGTTGGTTTGCTTTCAGGAATCCAGATAGCATGGGAGTTCTCTCTTTGAGGCACTACAAATTCTTAGTTGCATTTAATTGTTCTTCCCAAAAGCCATGTGAAGCAAAACCATTTTCCAGATAAGGAAATGAAGGTAAAGGAGAGTTAAGAGATAATAATCACAATACTTCTATCATTTGTCAGGTACTAACAATTTACCAGATATTGAATTAGTGAACTATAAAATCTCACTAAATGCAGAGAACAATCACAGAGATAGGTCACAGGATCCCGATGTTAGAAGTTAAAAATGGAAATGCAGATATCATACTTTCTTCCCATAGGCAGGTTGTAAGGGAGTGATAAGAATTAGAACTTGAACCCCAACTTATTGAATTTCAAAGCCTTCTCCTCTTTTCAAAAGTTTTCTAATGAAACATCCCTCCCACACACTGTATTCCTGAGTCCAGGAAATTCAGGACATGTGCATGATGATCAGCAGCCCTGTTTGCTCCACGTTTCTGCAGCAGCTGTCACTCAGATGCACCACTGAACCTAGAGGGCCACAGTGCTACTGGAATCTGGTAACTGTCATGGGCTCCTGTCACTGCTGGTAGCCTGGTGTCAAAACAGACTGTGAAAGCCCCAGAAGATCCTTTGTGGTTGCTGCAACAGGTGTTAGAGCCCATGGTGTGGCCCACCATGGTGAACTTTAACCTCTAGCTTGTTGCTGTCATTGTCACTGGTGTCAATTGGTACCCAGGTCTCAGTGTCTCTTTCAAGACTGGAGGGTGAGCAATTTCCAGCTTAAAACCATTGCTGGGGACTCTGGTGTTCTTTATATCATTCACATTGCTCTTGCCCCAAGGCAAAGCCAGTCCTCCCTAGGGCTGGATAAAGAGGACCCTTCACCTTGAACCACTCCATTCCTCCTGGCTCTTCCTATCCTCATGGTGATTTATCTCAGAGACCTTCTTGCCTGACTCTAGTCCTTAGAGACCTTTGTTTCTCTATCACAATGATTTTCTGAGACATTCGCCAGTAGTCTGCAGTGAGGCAACTTTTTCTTCTATAGACTAATCAGAGAAGAATGTCGCATCTTCCAACTTTCTCTTGGTTGAAAGATTATGTTCCTAAAAAGCTGACTTCTCTTGGCTAAGATGGATTAGTGATGTGGAAATGGATAACAGTAGCAAATATTTCACAGCTAGTAGAGAATTTAAATCTGGGTTCCAGTGCTGCTTGGTCCTGAACTATTGGACCTCTATATGCCTCCATTTTTCTTCTGTAAAATGGAGGTAATAATGGTACTGATGTCATAGGAGTATTGGGAAGATAGAGTTAAAATAGGTAAAGTGCTTACAACAGGTTTTGGCTCATAACAAGTGCTATATAGTGTTTGTTCAATGAAATAGAGGGGTTTGTTCAATGAATTAGGGGATTTCCACTGGATTGTCATAAAAGGAGAGAAGAGGCTTTGCATTCAAGAAATTGTAAGAACATTAGCTTACCTTTGGGTGATTTCAGACTGAGAAAAGAAGACAGAAAATTTTAAGCACCAAAGGGAACAGAAACCAGATTGCCAAATGAACTTCCCCATGAGGCTGGCTACATGGTAGTCATGTAGGCTAGGCCTTCAGGTCACATGGCCTTAAAAGTGCCAGAGACTGAGCTCAATATTGAGGGAGCTGGGATGACAGCAGAGCTGGAATCTTACATAATCCATGCAGGCATGACAGAAAACTGCAAAGTAGTCTGAGATCCTATATCCTCATTCATTGCTCAGGATGTCCACACCTCCTAGGATCTTGTATAAGTGAAGGTAGGGGAAGAAGAATCTTGAAATCGAAAATTGACCAAAGTTGGATTTATCATCAATTTTGTCAAGTGGCTAGATCCGGAATTCATTTGATTTATTTAAAACAAACAACGATAACAACAACAACAAAAAGGGATTATAATCCATTTTTTCCTTCCAAATCTATGAGTTATAGATAATAATTTTATAATTTTAATCTGGTTGCTTCGTACATTTTAGAGATAATGAATGTTTGGATAATTTTGCCAATAACTATAGAATTTTATCATGAATTACAGGAAGCATGAAGCATCTAAGCAGTATGGGAGCATGCCAGTGAAAAGAGAGCAGCTATTTTACACCAATGTTTGACTTTCTTGTGACATTAAAAAGTAGAGGGATGTCTACTATCTTGCTAGTCTCATTTTGATGGCATAGGAAAAATCCTCATGAAGACCAAGGACTCTTCAGGAAGGATGCATTACCCTCTTAAAGGGTGTTTCTGTCACTTGGATGCATTGACTTTGGCTTCTGCCACACTTATCCAACATGGTGGGTGGCAGGTGGTGAAGCTCAGCATCTTTCCCAGACTGCGAGACCCTCACAGACCTGCTTAGCTTGGAATGTCCCTGCCATTGGGAGAGTTGGGTAATTTCCATTTTTAGATTCATTGGACTTGGGTTTAACTGCTTCAGTTATCTAAAATAAGAAGTTTGAGTCTTCTCAGAATATGATAGTGCTCACAATATGATAGGCTCTGGTACCGAAGTAATGGGTTCAAATCCTGACTTTGTCACTTACTGTCTGTGGGACTTTGAGCAAGTTGTTAAACTTCTCTGTAACTCAATTTATCATCTCATTAAAATAGGAATGATAATAGCCATTTAATTTCTGTAAGGATTAAATGCATCTCACACATTTGTAATTAACACATACAATGCACTTGTAATCATTCTGGCATGTGACAAGGACTTGAGACAAGTTGGCTGTCATTCTCTTAGTAATACTATTACCTCATGTCATGAAGAATAATACCTGATGTAGCCCTTTGTGGCCATGCAGATGAGTATATCCATGGCCCAAGCCACTGAATTCTGTGGTCTCTACATTGATATACACGAAAGAGTCTCTTTGGGGTACTACTAGAGATCTGAGGCTGGACATTCTGTGTGGCCTGGGATGTGGACTTCCAGAAGACAGCAGAGCTTTCTGGAAGAGCTGTGAGGAATCATCTGAAACACAAGCTTACTGGGGGAAAGTGTCTTCAGATATGCAATGTGGTTGATTAACAGTGGCCAAGTCACTGGAGAGAATGGAGAGGATGACTCCAAACATTGGGGACCTATTTTGCCCTCCTCAAATCCCTTTGATAATGAATGTCTGAGAAATTGGGGGCCGTGAGGAAAACCAAAAGCACTATCTTCATGAAAAACTTTGCTACATGTCACAAGGAATCCTCACAAAAACCCTCATGAAGAAAATCCTCACCTAATGGTTTCTCTTCCTTCAGGAATGCAGGAAACAAATGGATTGTGACCAAGTTGACTAAGTGAAGGAGGCCTGGGAAATACCAGTAAGATTTCTAACAGAATTCCATGGGGAATCTGAATGTTTCTACTGTGGCCAGAAAATATCAATGACGAGAGCCTGGGAGCTTGTTGAAGACTGAAAGAAAGTGCAGATGATCATGCTCATTCTGGGTGCTCAGAGTACATTGGACAAGTTCTTTCTGCAAAGCTTTCAGGCCTAATGATTTTCCAGAAGGAACAGCCTAGTTGACCTGCATTCATATTTCAAAATTCTGATCTTTGGTAGAATTTTTTTTCCCACTTTCCCTTTCTTTTGCTCTTCATTGCCCAAGTAAAGTGTAAGTCTGGAGTCCTTTGAAGATAGCTGTTTGCTTTGGTCTGTATTTTCGAGAGAATTTTTTACCTCCAAGGGTACAACTAACAGTAATATGTTTCTTCTTCCGCCTATTAGGCATCTACTCTGCTCCCCCCCTCCTTTGCTTTCCCTTCCAAAGAGGTGGGGTCTTGTTCACAGAACCTTGTTTTAAGATAGAGACATTCATCCTAAGGATAATTCACTTCATGCACACCCCCCCCCCCCCAAAGAAGGAGGCACTGGAACAGTTATCATGAGAGGAAGAATAGGAAGCTGATGGTTACTCACCATATTGCCTCCAGGCATGGGATTTGGCTTCCATTGAACCCTAGCCTACCAGAACTAGAAACAAAAGGCTGTGGCCTGGGCAGGATGCAGCCATGAATAAAGGGCTGCATAGATTACTTACAGAAGATTAGCTCACAATAGGGGGGGGGTCTAATTGTTGGGGTCAGAAAGCCTCCCCGGTGGTCACCCTCTAGGGCTTCAGATTTCATCTCAGGCATTTTCCTTGATTGTTAATTTTCTAAAATCCAGTAAACAAAAATAAACAAACAAACATTCTCTTGTTCTAATGACTTACTGCTAAGTTTCTCTATGGGCCACCTCCCTGGGAGCTTCTGAGAACTTCTACCTATCAAAGCTGTTGAATTATACATGCCTGAAATAGAATGTCTCAATTTATTGCTGAATGTCTTCACACTTGCTCTATTTATTGGATCTTGCTAATCTGATTTCATCTAACTGAACCAAAAAAAATTTTTTAAAAATCTGTTTGGCGCCACAAAATGCAAAGGAACCCTCTTCCCTAACTACAAAGCTTGCTGCCTAATTATACAAATATTTGTGGGTTTGGCAAAGGTGAATGGCAATTTGTTATTTTAATAGGAAGCTGGAAAGGTTAGGAGAGCACTAAGAAAATAGGACCTGAGTGCTCGGGATGTGCTGAATTCTTGGGAGAAGCCCAGGCTCTTCAGAGAGGACTTTGCAAGTAGAAGCTTGCAGAAAATCTGAAAGGAAATATTTTTGGTGGTTATCAGGTATGTAGAACAGGCAAGAAGAAAAACAGGCAAGAACCTGCCCTGGGGTAAAAAGGAATTTTCTTTTTTCTATAAAGATATGCCTTCATTGAATTGCCCTCTGCATTTGATTTTTACTTTAGAAATTCGTTTAAGGATTATAAGGAAGGAGATGATTTAAGGAGCCATAATGCTTCAGCCTGGAAATTAGAATACTCAACAATAAGAAGCAATCAAATAATTAAAAATTGCAAATATGCCTTTCCTTATGTATCTCTAAAATAGGTGTGGTGTCCCATTAGGAAGATGAATTAGTTAATGACTGGGATTAGCTTAGAGACCCCTCAGGTGAAAGTTTTATTGCTCTACTGGATTTATTTGTCTCAGTTAAATGTTCTGTGCTCTAAGGCAGTGCTTCTCAAACCTTAATGTGCATTTGAATTCCCAGAGGGTTCTTATGAAAATGAGGATTCTGATTCAGCAAGTTTGGGGTGTGTCTAAAGAGCCAGCGTATGGGAGGAGCCGGCAGTGAGTTTAGTGCTTCCAGACCAACTGAGAACAAGGGCCTGAAGACACCGCTTCTCAAATTTGACTGCACATTGAAGTTAACTGGCAGACTTTTAAAAAAATTCCCAAAGATTCCTATTTAATTAACCTGTCCCAAGAATTGGGGCCTGTCCTGAGAATTGGAAGTTTTAAGTCCCCTCCCCTCACCTAAGGTCTAATGTGCAGCCAAGTGTGCAAATCACACTGGTCTAAGGAACCAGTATTCAGGCCAGTTTCAGAATTGGCCAGTTGGGGATTAAACAAAGTCATGCTGCGAAGTACACAGCCCAGCCCCTGTCACACTGTTAACCTTCAGGGTACCCTGATTATCACAGAAAGCTTTGGCTGTGGCAAGAGATGTTATCCAAGGCCCAGACAATGCCAACCCACAGAATAGTCATCTGTGGCAGATGTCAAGTTCAGTGACAAGGCGGGAAAAACTTTGGCCCTTATTAGCTGCAGACAGGCTGTTCCATGTGAGTAGAAGAGAGAAGGAGATGGGGCAACTGTGAAGCCAAGTGCCACAGCCTCTGTAGTGGCTTGGAACTTGGGAAGGAACCTTAAAAGGGTAACTGGCTCACACTATGGGAAATGGTATAGCAGTTCCTTAAAAAATTAAAAATAGAATTACCATAGGATGCAACAATTTCACTTCTGGTGATATACATTGAAAGCAGGGTCTTGAAGAGATATTTGTACATCTTTGTACATAGCAACATCAATTCACAGTAGCCCAGAAGAGGAAGCAACCCGAGGGAGCATCCAGGAATGAATGGATGAACGAAGCGTGCTTCTATACAATGAATATTATCAGGGTTAAAAAGAAGAAAATTTGGACAACATGTCTGAACCTTAAGGACATAATGCTAAGTGAAATAAGCCAGTCACAAAAGGAGAAATCTGTATGATATAACTACTCTGGGGTACCCAGATAATCAAATTCATAGAGATGGTAGAAAATACACTTGCTAGGGCCCTGGGGAAGGGGAAGGAAGTTCTTGTTTAGTGGATACAGGGTTTCAGTTTTACAGGATTCAGAGAGGACTGGAGATTGGTGGCAAAACAGTGTGACTGTACTTAACACTACCAGACTGTTCATTCAGAATGACTTAGATAGTGATTTTTATGTTTATGTGTATTTTACAACAATTTGAAAAAAAATGGTAAGAAAAAAACCCTATTTGTTCTCAGGACACTTGAGTGGACAAGGAGTCAAAGAAATGCAGACTGCTCTGTGCCCTGCCTTTTATTCTAGATTTCTGGGATCTGTGAAGTCCCAGGTCCATGGGGGAGATATATTTGAAAGTATCTAGTAGGATATTTGACAATTGAAAAGATAACTTTCCCAATAGAATGACAATTGAGAACTTACTGAGTGCCCAACACTGTGCTAATCTCTTTAAATTAATTATTCACTTTTACCCTCATTTAAATCTATGCAGTAGGTTCAAAGACCATTCCCTTTCCTGATGAGGAAATGGAGGCTGAGAGAGGTGGAAGAATTCTGAGGGAATAAAAAGCTGGAATTCAAACCAACACTAAAACTATCCTCTTACCTACTACATCAACCTATGCATAACAGTATATGCATAGTAAATAAACTCATTTATTTTTCAGGTCTAAAGCCTCATGTTATTTGTTAGAGTATGAGACCTACTTCAAAAACGTGTCCAGGAAAAAAGACTGGTGGCTAAACTATTCAGGAGTTTGCAAAGATAAATACTTTGTCACCAAAAAAGAAGATTACAACACTAATGCATTTAGAAGCACCTCATAAAAATCTTTATGTTTAAGTATTATATTACTAGAGATCCGCTGAATTAAAAAACAAAACAAGGCAATGGGTTTTCTTGGGAAGACTAAATGACCTCTCGAGCTCTGACTTTGCATATAGATTTATACTACTTAAGGACTAAAAGTAAATTTGAGGTTAATTATTTTTTCAGAATATTTCATTTAGAGATAAAGACCATATCAAATGCCTTATGGAATGATGTGGACATAAACAAACTCACACAAATACACACACAAATAAGGAGATCACACAAATACACAAATAAGGGAATCACTATTATTTTGGGAAACATAAGGAAAGATAAGACAAAGCTTGTACTTTTGAAAACAGTCCAAGGAGATGCAGCACCCATTCATGGAATTACTCAAGAGTAAGGCCTCAAAAGGTAATACGTTATCTCTGAATTCACCTCTTACTATGTGAAAGATACCTTTGCAAGGTATTTTGCATATCTTTTTAGTTTTTTTCTTAGAGTTTGTCAATTTATTTATTTTTAATTTTTTGCATATCTTATATTACCTGACCCTCACAACCACTCTTTAGGCTAAATATTATGCTTCCCAATCAATGTACACATAAGAAAACTGGGGCCTAGAAAGTTTGAGTGACATGCCCAAAGTCACATAGCTAGTCATCAGCAGAGCCAGAATTTGAATCCAGGTCTTTCTGATTCCTAAACCTGAGTGCCTCTGGGAATGTTATTCTAGGGAAGAATTGGGACACAGATTGCAGAGTTTCCAGATGACATTTTAATAGGTAGAGGAAGTGGGAGCTCATAAAGAGTGATGTCAAGGACATTGGGATGATGTTCCTGTATACCCCACCTCACCATATGCCCCTTCCTACTTATGATATCATATATTATTAGTTATTGCTGGGCCACTGCTTTGTTTCACAAGTGATCACTTTTAAAATGAGATATCTATTCATGAGAGAGTTCAAATGTGTGAAGGTGTGTCTTCCATAATGTGAATTACTGCATCAGCTCCTAAAAGCATCTGAGGTCTGAACATTGAAGGAATGGAAGTGTGAATGGACTGGTAAAAAAAAGGGATGACTTTGAGACCTGCTTGAGGAGAGCCCAACATTGGGTATTTAAGAAAATGGACAGACTGAGGAACACAGGACACCAAGGACAACCTTCCTCTACTTTGCCATTTACAAAGTGAGCCATGGGAAAGAAGATAATGAGCCCAATTGGAAATCGTGGTGATTGTGGATTCCTATTGATAACAATCTGCACAGACTGATTTTAAAGTAAGCCACCATTTTAAAAAGTGTAAATAGAGTTATTGAACTACAATAATATCAGCTGCTATGGTTTGAATCTTAAGTGTCACCTAAAAGTCCATGTGGTAAAAACTTGGTCCCCAGCATGATGCTGTTGGGAGATGGTGGAGCCTTCAGGAGGTGAGGAGTAGGAGGTCTTTAGGTCACTGGGAGCAGCCCTTGAAAAGGCAGTAGTATCCCCGCCCCTTCCTCTTTCTCTTTTGCATCAAGCAGTTTTGATCCCCAGGCACTTCTGTTGTGGTGTGATGCCTTGCCACAGGTCCAAAGCAATAGGGCCAATAGATTTTGAACTGGAACTTCTGAAACCATGAACCAAAGTAAACCTTTCCTCTTTATAAGGTGATTATCGCAGGTATTTATTACAGTAATGAAAAGCTAACTAATACACCAACCAATGTGTGTAGAGCACCTCATAAATTCTCAAGCACCACCAGGTATTCATTAAGTGATTGGAGCTGGAATTTGAATCTATGACTTTTGGCTCCATCTAGAGTCCATGTTGACTTCTCTAATCTGCTTGCTGGGCCACTCTTCTCAATGATGGGAAGCTATAAAATGGTCAAATTAATCTGAAAGAACAATTTCATCCATGGATGAAGAAAAGGGAATATTTGTCTACAAAAATGTCAGCAGCGCTTATCAGGACCTCTTTAAGTAGCTAATAGGTTGGCAACTACTTTTCCTGCAAGCTGAATTTTCTCGGAATTGTGACCGCTATATGATTGAATAGCATCTTTGTTATCTATGCTGCCCTTTACTATTTTGGTACTTTGTCTTTAAAATGATACAGAATACTGGTCAATCCCTGGAGTGAATAATGAACTTCCCCTAAGACAAAAGGTCTTGGTTAATGTGGTTAACAAATAACTTAGCTAGTATTGGAGTGATAGATCAAATGATCTGGCTCAGGTCGAAATGGAGAAATACTATTAATTTTCTTTTTTAAAAAACAGTTTTATTGAAATGTAATTTGCATACCATAAAATTCACCAGTTGTTAGTATACTGGTGAATGCCAGTACATTTTTAGTAAATGTAGTGTTGCAACCAATCTAGTTTTAGAACATTTGCATCACTCCCACAATTCCCTCATACCTGTTTCTAATGAATCTCTGCCCCAACTTCTAACCCTAGACAACCAGTGATCTGCCTTCTGTCATTATCACTTTGCCTCTCCTGCACATCTCAAAGAAATGGAATAATCCAATATGTAGTCTTTCACATCTGAATTCTTTCATTTAGCATGTTTTTGAAGCCTGTCTATGTTGCAGCGAGGATCAGTACTTCATTTCCTTTCATTGCTTAATAACATCCCTCTGTACAGGGACACCATATTTTGTTATCCACTGACCAGCTGATGAACTTTTAGGTTGTTAGTTTTGGGTTGTTATGTATAATGTTCTAGGAACATTTGTGTGCATGGCTTTATGCAGACATACAGTTTTCCCTTGTATCAATTCCTAGATGGAGAGTTTGCTGGGTAATATGGAAAGTTTAATTTTTTAGAATTCTGCCGAACTGTTTCCAAAATAGCTATACCATTTTATATTTTCACCAGCAATACAGTTTCTCCACCTGTAGAAATTTCCAGTTTCTCCATATACATCCTTCTCTATATTTGGCAATGTCTATCGTTCTAACTAGAGCCACTCTTCTGGGTGTGTAGTGGTATCATTATGATTTAAATTTGCATTTTCTAGATGGGCGCAGTGGCTCACGCCTGTAATCCCAGCACTTGGGAGGCTGAGGCAGGAGGATCGCGAGTTCAAAACCAGCCTCAGCAACTTAGTGAGGCGCTAAGCAATTCAGTAAAACCCTTCTCTAAATAAAACACAAAATAGGGCTGGGGATGTGGTTCAGTGGTGGAGTGCCCCTGAGTTCAATCCCCAGTACCAAAAAAATAATAATTATAATAAAATAAATAAATAAATTTGCATTTTCTGATGACTGATGATGTAAAGCATTTTTATATATTTATTAGCCATTCATATTTCTCTTGATGAGATGTCTATCAATTGCTCATCTTATAATTGAGTTATTTGTCTTCTTACAAAGTTATAGTACTTCATTTCATATATTCTGCCTACAGCCTTTTATTGAATACATGATTTGCAAATATTTTCTGCAGTGTGTGGCTTTTTATTTCATTTATCTTAGTGGTGTCTTTGAAATATAAAGCTTTCAAGTTTGATAGAGTACAATTTATCAGTTTTTTTTTTCTTCCTTTAAGGATCAGGTTCTTGGTATAATAGCTAAGAACTTTTGGTCCAGTCTAAGATCACAAAGATTTTCCTTCACTTTCTCCTAGCAGTGTTCTTATTTCTACTCTTAGTCTTGGACCTACAATCCCCACTTACAGCACCTACATAAGGAATATAGAATCAAGCCTATGTCTATTGGGATCACACCGTATCTAATATAATTTTCTTCTTCAATGTATTCTGGAGGTCAAGCAGAAAATAAACTCTGAAATTTAAGTCTTATAAGGTATGCATGCTTTTGGTGGGGGAAGTGGTTTATTTGTGTGACTTGGATGTAAGTGCGGAGGAGGAGAGGACAGGGCTGGGATCTGCTGCGAGCATGTCCTTTTCCAGGTCAGCCAATCAGAATGTGCTAGATGCAACAGCAAGTAGAACTGGCCATCTGGCTTCAGCCTAAAAATGAAAAATGACTATTTAAATCTGCTGTCTATCTGCTCTAGGCATTACTTAGTACATCTGCATGCTCAATAAATAAAAATCAATTATAAATTCCATTTCTCTTTACAAGCCTGTGTTCATTGGGTTATGGGAATGGTTTGGGCACAGGTAGGGGGAAATGGGAGGACAAGGTAATGGACTGGGATAAACCTGAATTAAGATGCAAAACCATTTTGGGTTGTCAGGGCAATTCAGGATTTTGTGTTAGACCTAGCAGAAGATTTCAAGAATGTAGTCATTTTCCCAAATCCCTCCCCATCCCCAGCCACTAGTCACTTTAAACCATTGTGTGGCTGTTAGACTCCCAGCCTCTCTCAAACCAGTTTTCCTTTCCTTCCCAATTATGACAGGAGCATTCATAAACAACTGCCACAGGGCTAATAAATAACACCTCAACTAAAGATAAACAAATAGTGATGATGATGGGAGCCATAAAGGAAAGGTAATGTGCTTGGAGAACTTCTCTGTGCAAATGCCAGATTGAGTGGGAAGGGAAGCATTGCCCTGGGAGGCCAGGAGGGAATGCGGTGGATGCTCACTTCTGTACAAAGACAGCAGAGCTACTCAGGGCAGGACTAAGAACTGACAGCATGAATTCATGTTTTAAAATTAATTTTAATTACAAAATAGCAAACATATAATTCTTTTAAAAAGTACTTTCTGCAAATAAGAGTGGGAATGAATACCCTTTGTATCGCCCCTGCAATCTCAGATCTCTTCCCTTCCCCTTTTCTAAGGCAACTCTGCTTTGGTGCCTATTGTAGCAATTTTCACTGCACTTACATGTGTGTATATACAAGTCCCCATAAAATACTGTAAGTGTTTGGGGTTTCCTTACATAGATGATATTGGGCCATACGACTCTTCTGCAACTTGCTTTTTCATTCATTAATACATCTAAAGAGATCTTTCCACACCAGGACAAAGAGACTGTCCAGACCACACTGATGTGGATGTGATAAAAATGAAATGGTTAAGAGCTTATGCATCCTGCTGGGTTCACATCTCATCTCTGCCCAGCCAAATGACCCTGAGACAGCTTCTTAATTTTTTTGCACCTCAGTTTCTGCATTTTTTTAAGAGGAAGGATGGTACCTGCATCAGAGAGTTTTTGTACATATTGAAGAGTCAATACATGAAAAGCACTTATAACAGGGGTTGTCATATTGTAAGGAGCCAAGACGTGTTTTCTCCTGTTATTCATTTTAATGGCTGTGTAGAGTGTCTATGCTATAGTTTATTTCCCTACTGATGCACATTTAGATTGTCAACAATTTTGTCTGTTATTAATAATGAATACTTCAGTGACTGCCCCTAAACATACTTCTTTATGTGTCCATGTCAGAGCTTCTGTAGAGCAGACACCACAAAGTGGAATTTCACAGATACAGGAATCATGCATGTTTGACATAGCAGCCATGCCAAATTTGCCTCTAATTTATATTTCTGTCCATGAATCAGAATACCCACTTCTCCACACTCTTGCTGTCAATTAATGTTTGAAATGTTCATCCCTCTAAAAAAAAGGGGAAGTGATCTTGCTTTAATGTTTCAGTTTGAACTTCTCTCATTACTAATGGGAACAAAACTATTTTCACCTGCTTATTGGTCATTGAGCTTTCCTCCTAAGTGAATTCCCTCTTCCTAACCCTTGGCCATTTTTATGTTAAGTAGATTGATTTGTAGACTTTCTTTTTTTTTTTTTTTTTTTTTTTGTTTGTTTACAAAAGTTTATTCTTACATTTACAACAGACTTCAACACAACACGTCATTCTAGCTATAGGTGGCAAAAGATGTTACAGCGGGGGTCCTGATGTTTAAACAGGAATGGAATCAACAGTCACCATCATTTCAGGCACAAGAAACAGCTTACTTTTTGCCAGATTTCTTAATTCCACCTGTGGCCAGGGGGCCCTTCCCCGCGGCCTTCGCTTTTAGCTCCTCAAGTTTCTTCTGCTCCTCTTTTTGTTTCTGTTTGAAAGCCTTATCTTCCTCATCCATCTCCTTGGCCTGCTTCTTAGGCTGTTTCAGGGGCTTCTTCTTGCCACCTTCGCGGCCGGACATCTAGACTTTCTTAATATGTTTGCATGCTAATACTCGGTTTGTAACATAGGCTGCAAATATTTTCCCTGTCTCGGTATTAACTTATTGAAGTATTCCAAGGAAAGCTTAGCCTATCTTCAAGTAGTCTGTAATGAGTGGGATCTCAGAAGGATTAAACCACACAGACACCATGGCCAACCTACAACATCAGCAATGAAAGGTTGAAAGATGACATGAATGGACCAAAGCTGCAGAACAATCCAGAAGAGACTTTCTGCACCAGAGACATTAAACTCCTCCTGGTTCAGACAGGGATAGTTCTAAGAGCCCTGAATTTTGTGGATCTCATCATTTTTATGTCTTAAACTGCAGCTACCCTGAAATATGATTCCAGTCAAGGAGATGGTGAACTGCACGCTCTTGGGAAGAATCACAGTAGATATGAGAAAAAGGAAATAAGAATAAACTGTCGTGAAATTCCTCTGGGACCTTGCTATTCAAAGTAGCAGCAGCAACATCTTGAGGAGCTGGCTAGAAATACAGAATCTCAGGTCCTACCCCAGAAATATTGAAAGGAAACAAAATCTGCATTGTAGTAAGAACCCCAGGGGATTCCTATGCACAAGGCAGGGTGTGAACTGCAGATCTGGCCGTTTGAAGAGGGCAGACTATCTACCTGGTGGACCTAGGGTTTCATTCACCATCTGTCATAAACTGAATTTTGTCCTCCCTAAAATTCACATGCCAAAGTCCTATCCCCCATCAGAATGTAACCTTGTTTGGAAATAGGGCTGTTGAGAACATTATTAGTTAAGATAAGATCATAATAGAGTGTGATGGGTCCCTAATCCAGTCTGACTGGAATTCTAGTTGAAAGGAGAAATTCAGACATAGGCACATGTGCCTGAAGATCACGATGTAAAGGCAAAGGTAGAGGGTGGGCACTTGTCTATAATCCCAGTGGCTTGGGAGGCTGAGGCAGGAAGATCACAAGTTCAAAGCCAGTCTCAATAACTTAGTGAGCAACTTAGTGAGACCATGTCTCTAAATAAAATATGAAAAGGGCTGGGGATGTGTCTCAGTGGTAAAGCGCCTCTGTTGTCAATCCCCAGTACCAAACAATAACCACAAAAAGACGAAGGCAGAGATTAGGGTGATGCGGCAGAAGCCAAGTCATGCCTAAGATTGCCAGCAAACCACCAGAAGCTAGGGGAGAGACATGGAACAGACTCTCCTTCAGAACCCACTGAAGGAGCCAACATAGTAGACCCCTTAATCTTGGACTTCAAGCTGCCAGAACTGAGAGAACAAAATTCTGTTGTTCAAGTCACTTAGTCTGTGGTACTTGTTACTGCAGCACAAGCAAACTCATACACTGTCCCTTAGATTTCTTAAGAAACCCAGGCATGGGTTTATCTCATGGATAATAAAGAAAAAGTTAGAGGGGGATAAACTGGGCTCAGGCTGCCACCTCCCTCCCTCTCAGGCAATACCTGCTGCACATTCTTATCTTCACAGGGTCAAGAGATGCCTCCCAAGGCTCTCAGCTGACAGCGCTCACACTGGACGCCTTGAGTGTTCCCTGCCTTTAAATAGAAGTGGGAAGCAGTTAGGTGTGGAGAGAAAGACCGGCTGATGCAGGGACCCAGTATCCTTGCCTGGGCTTTTCTACGCGGTGTTTTTAACTAATGTGCTGCTGAAATGAAAAGAAAAGTGGATTTGAAAGAGTATTTCTTTCTTCCTTTATCACTCATTAGTGACTGAGAGCAGTTAAGTCCAAGGTTCCCAATTTACTCACAACCTGTTTAAGCAGAGTCTGTAGCCTTGATTGAAGGAGGTTAGTTACTTCCCATCAGGCTTTAAGGAAATTGACAATACCTGGAAAACAGGGTGCTTTTGCTGCTGGCTGCCTCCCCCACAGGTTTATCTCTGTAGATTAGATTGTAAAGTTTTCTTTATCCTAAATAGATCTTTTAGAATGATGCCCAATTCTTTTCAGAAAAAAAAAAAGTTTCCAAATAAAGAGTGATGAAGTGATGTTATTAAGTAGTTAAATATGCTAAGCACAGGGCTCCATAGTTCACATGTGGATTATCTTAATCTTCATCATATCTGTTAAAGGTGGGTGATATAATTATCTCCATTGTGCAGCCAAGGAGGACACTGAGGCACCTCCAAGCAAATTCAGCTGCTAACTCACACTGCAGCTAATAAATTGTGAAGAGTTATCTTGCTGGTCATCTCCTTTGGAAGGTACATGACAACAGCTCTCTAAAGGATACAAAAGAAGCACATTTATATTCTATTTCTAAAGAATCTTTTGTCAAGTGGGTGTGGTGGTACATGACTCAGGAGGCTGAGGGAGGAGGATACCGAGTTTGAGGCCAGTCTGGGCAACTTAGCAAGGCTGTAAGCAACTTAGTGAGACCTTGTCTCAAAATAAAAACAAGAAAGGCTGGAGATGTAGCTCAGTGGTAAAGCACCCTGGGTTCAGTCCTTAGTCCCTAGTACCAAAAATAACAACGAATCTTTCATTACTGGCACCACACAGCAGGGTGGGAAGGCAGTAAATAATAGAGGCCAAAAGAATGAGATTATGAGGTTTTGCTCTGGAGGTAGCCAAACACAAAGGCTAAATCAAGTCTACAGAACAGGTTTACTAAACCTAAGTGCTACAGGGAGCAATAGATTCTATGCAGGTTATCCAACTTGAACAGGCATCAGAATCCCCTGGAGGGTGTGTTAAAGGACTGGTGCTGGGCTCTTGCTCCAGAGCACCTCATTGATTAGGTCCTGGGTGGGACTTGAAAATTTGCCTGTCTTTAAATTCCAGGGCCACCCTTTGAGAATCACTGGGCTTGTGGTTCAGATCACAGACTCTGAAGTCAAAGAGAGATGAATTTGTCACAGTCTTGCCACTGAGCAGCTGTATAACCTTGGGCAAGTTTTTAATATTCCCTGTACTTCTGTTTCCTTCAGTATAAAATGGGGCTCAAGATTGTACCTTATCTCATACTTTAATTATAAGATAGGAACAAGACTATAGTAATGACTATTAAAAAGACTGACTCAAGCCCTGGAGCTCATTAAGCATTCAACCAAAGCTAGAGGTCACCACCACCATCATCATCGCCACACTGGTATTCTCATACACATCATTTATTCTTCTACCTCTCCTAGTATTTCTACCAGGCTGGACCTCATGTGTTTCATGTGAAAAATAGATCTTCATGGCAGCTCCTATGTCATGTGTTTATTGTGAGAATAAAATGAGTCACTCCTTATAAAGAATTTTGCACCATACTCTCTATATAGTCAGAGATCATTATTATCACTCTTCTTCCTGCTCTCAACTGCACATTGTACTATTTTATATACATTATGTCATTTAACTCTTAGAATAACACTGTAGGATAGAAACTGTTATGGCCATTTTATCGTTGTCATTATTGTTTTGGGATTGAATCCAGAGGTGCTTAACCACTGAGCCACATCTTCAACCCCCCCCCACCTTTTTTTTTTTTTTTTTTTTTTTTTCTTTTTTGAGACAGAGTCTCACTAATTTGCTCAGGGCCTAAGTTGCTAAGACTGGCTTTGAATTGTGGTCCTCCTGCCTCAGCCTCCAGAGGCGCTGGGATTAGGGATGTGTACCACCACGTCTGGCTGTTATAACCATTTTGTAAATGTTAAAACTAAAGCATCAGAAGGTAAGTTACTTGATCAGCTTTACTCAGTGGTTAAGACTTAACTGTAGATCTGTTTGTCTCAACAAATACATGATGCCCCACTGCTGAGGACTCCTAGATTGACAGTTCTAAGAGAAAGCAAGTTTTTGCTTTAGAATTGTAGGTTGGAGAAAATCGTTTCACTAATTGGTCCATGAATTGAATCAGGGCTTGTTGGCATCCAACCCCCTTTGTTTCTTAGATAATCAGGGTGACTTCTAGCCTGTAAAAATTCACTGAGAAAGAAAATAGAACTGCCACAAGCTAGGCTCATATATATTTTCTAAGTCACCAGCTAAGCAGCATTTATCTTACTCCTGATTCTATACCTCATTCCCTTGCTGGGTCATCGTCTATCCACACAGCCAGACACAGGGACGTTGAAACCATAGTTATAATAATACGAATCTGGCAAATGTAATGTCACAATGTTAGATTTCCTTGAAGGAAGAGGTATTTAAGAATAATCTAGGTACCCGCTTTGAATCCACCTGATTAGCTACAAGATGAAAATGGTTTTTCTTTCTGTCACCACTGAGATGGTCCCGGAAGATAAGTTTAGGATATTAAACTGGCACCAAATCTCAAGGAGTGTTTCTAGGTAGCTTTCAAGGTTACAGAGGAGGGCCAGATATTTACAGAGGCGGGAACAACAGGCTTGACCTAGGAGCCAAATGCATTCCAACTGATGCATGTGGTTAATGTTTGCAGGAAGGAGAAGCCACTAGCAGAAGATCATATTTCTATTTACCTGGAGGCAAAAAATAACCATAAACAGGTGCTCTTGAATGTTCAACCATGCTGTCTGAGTACTCAACCAAATACCTCCTCCACTACCTCGGATTTCAGGGAGAGGCAATTTTAATTCTCTTCCCTTTTATCTCTGGCTCCCTTTAAAAATGTGAAATAAAATCTTTTAGGATAACAGAACATGTGTACAGAATATGGTTGTAGCCAGAAGTTATCCCATAGCTCTGGCCTGTGACCAGTTTGCCTGGGAGGATTTATTTTAAGCTATTCTTATCTGAATTCGTCTGGCTGCGCCAGCATGGGAGCTAATTCTCTGACAATAAGCCTGCTGGGGTGTGTTTGGGTCTCTGTTTGTTTGTTTTGATGTGTACAAAGACTGCAGAATGGATAGCAGCATCCGCAGCCTCTCTAAATGGGAGGCGCAGGCTGGCACCACGGGGGGAGGCTTGACGGCATTTGGGAATCTGGGTAGAGAACAAACAAGCCCTTCAGGGCGAAGGCAGGTAGGCTCATTCTGTCCCCACCGGGAGACCCAGAAGCACAGGGCCTCCTGAGATGAATAGCGGCTCCCGGATTCAAACATACCAGCCTGTCAAGATCATTGCGAGAGACATCCCAGGTCTCTGTTCTGGCAGGGAATTCAGCCGAAATGAAGAGCTGTGGGCGGCAGGTGCTTCTGGGACCCTGGCTCAGGGTTCTGCACATCGTTCACACATGCAGCTGAGGGGTGCCCTCGCCCACTGCCTTCTGCTCTCACCCAGTCTCAGCAGGCAATGTTGGTGGCTGTTGAAACCATCGGCTTCAACTTCTTAACCTCCTAGATTCCCAACTCTCCAGTCACTGCCTGGCTTCACCCCAGCCACAGCCTAAGACGTCATCTCAGGACTTTGCCACTCACTGATCTCCCCAGCTCCTGCCTCTTGATATCCACTGAGCACTATTTCCTCGCCACTCCATCTCCCTGGTGCTGGACAGCCTAGATCATCTTGCTCTTCTGATGTTCCCCAAACCTCATTCTTGGAAATGCTGTGTTCTGATAGATCCTGGGGGGCGGGGTGTCAAGATTTTGACATTGGATTGTTTATTTAATCTTATTCAATTTCTTCTACAACTCTACAAGTAGATATTACTGCTTACATTTTATAGATAAGAGTATCAAGGGTAAGGGAGGTTAAAAAATTTGCCCCGTAACATAAATGTTTTGGTATTGAATGCTGATCCTGGAAAGGGCATTGGTCCAAAGGTTAGAGGATTTGAAATGGAGTCCTGGATTGGACACTAAGTCTGTATCTTGAATGCATCATTTAGCTTTACTGGGCCATGGTTCTCTTATCTATAAAATGAGGGTTAAAAATCCTATGAGTAGTACCCAACTCCGAAGTCCCAAGTTTTTATAATTCTAAGATAGTGACATAACTCAGTCATCTCAAGTCCAGCAAGAATAGAACAGTGACTGGATCACAGGTGCTCCAGCCTGTTACTCTGTGTCAGCACTTCCTCATTTCAGAATCACCGGCCAGGGCCTTTACAAGGGTTGGTTCCCTTGGTGGGTGTAGGATATGCTATCCTGTGACCATAATTGAAACAGAAAGAGAATCCAGTTGTCATTTTGTACTAGATAATCATTTTACCAACCACCTGCAAATGGTGGGTTGGGAACATATTAAGTGACATCTTTGAGGGTGGCTCCTTCGGATTTTATAAAAAGCCACTTGAAAGATCTGGGAGTTCCAAAAATTTTTACCTTCAAGCCAGTCTGTGAGATGTCCTGGAAGACAAAAGACCATTAAAAATACATAAAATCATGCAGAATAAATCACTTCACAACCAATTAGGACTTGCTAAATCAAGTGTCAGAGATTTAAAAAAAAAAAAAACTTTTACTTCTTCTCTTTACAAAAGTAATGTGAATTTAAAATAAAAAGTATAAAACTACAGATATGAAAAAAATATCCATGCATCTACATCCTAGGGACCTCCATTATGAACAGTTTTGCATATAATTTTTCAGTCCTTTTTTCTTTCTTTATCTGTTTTTAAGAAGGTGGGGTCCTACTCAGAATACTGTTTTAAATTTTAATTTAAACATATATCTTGAACATCTTCCTGTGGTATCATGTAAGTTTTCTTTAACCTCTTTATAAGTGGATGCCCAATAATCTGGAGTCAGAATATATCCTAGTGTATTTAATCAATCTCCTAATATTGGCTATTTAGGTAATTTTCATACTTTTATTCTTCTAGACAATGTTCATTAAATGGCCATATAACTAAGCCTTTACACAAATCCTTGAATATTTCTAATACATTTCTAAGTGTGGAATAGGAAGATCAAAAGGCTTGCAAGTTTCAAAAGTCTTTGATATCATTATTGCCAAAAAGGCTGTGCTAATGCATTGTCTGCCCCAGAAAAGGAGCTTCCTTGCCCTCCATTCTCACCAGTGTCTCATGCTATTAATTGTGAATTTTGCCAAACTGGAAGTTGTTGTGATTTGTGCCAAATTAAATTTATATCAAATATTATGCCCAAATTTTTCACAAAATACTGTCTTTTTGTTTTGTTTTGTTTTACTGTATTTAGTGAAACAAGAAAAACAGCTTAGGAAAAGAGAAAAGAAACCCCAAAGTGTTGGCAAGACTGACATGAGTATGGGGTAACACTTATTTGTTAAAACCATAGATGTAAAAATCTATCAGGTAACTTGGTAGAGCCTCAGTTTCCACTCTGATGAACCAGGAATGGTATCATTCTCCTGCTTATCTCAGAATCATCAAAAGACTCAAATAGAGTTATGCAAAAAAAAAAAATAATAATTGTAAACAGGATCAAAGACTATAAAGTTAAACATGGTGCTATATTAAAATTCATAAATCTCACATGATCACCTTAAAAAGATATCCACAAGATTTCTCAAATCCAAAGCATTAGCCATAATCTTTATTCCCAAACCTGGAAGAGCCGTAGGGTTCATTTTTGCAAAACCTTTTAATAGCTATTGAAATCAAATAAACTTACATTTTTCTGTTGTCTGGGAAGCCTGACTTTCTTAATTTTGCCTTGGCAAACCCCATATTACAATTTGAAAAACATGTTGTTTCCAAACCACCTGACTCTATCCCCAGAGTATATTATGTCCTACAATCTGCCAGGTGCTTGGTCTGAAACTCCAGAGTCCCTTGATGTTTGTCACTTCCATCTCCTCCCACTCTGTATCAAATTAGCTAAGGAAAAAAAAAAAATCCTTCCATGAAGATGTATACAAAGTTCTTAAAACCTCTTAATCAAAACTATAAAATTAGCCTTTAAAACTCAAAGTTAAATAAAGTTTTAACTTAAGCGGGTGAGTAGAGATATCTTAATGTGCTGTATTTTTATACCGAATGATAATTTGCTATAGGACTTGTTTGCTATTTTGCAAAACATAAAAATAACTTCGAACATGAGTTTTCTTCTTTCACACGCAAGTTAAGTACTTGCTGTTGGAATGGTATGTTGGTTGGTTGAAGTTGTCAGTTTTTCCTGTCCCAGGATTGAGACTCAAGTATCAGCTCTCCCGTTAACCCTGAGAACTTGAACATGTATATATCAGCACATCAGAGGGCTGTTTTCTAAAATAGCTCATTAGTTCTCAGTAGTTGGATCTCTTTCTTAAACAGCTGCGCTCTCCAAATGCTGCCTATGACTCTGTGGTCTAAGGAGATTGTTTCATGTAAGACAAGAAAGGAAGTGATCTACTCATTTTGCCAGTGGTCACAATGTACCAGTCACTGTGATCCGCAGTATTGGAACCAGTGTTGGATAACACTGTGTCCTTGTGCCCATGGTCCTTACAGTCTAGTAAAGGAGATTTATTTCAAACAAGTTAACTGATGCTTGTCAAATGCCACAATTTTAGGTAATAACTTGGCCAGGGAATAGGGCCTGGTGGTTGGTTAAACACTAGTTTAGACATTGATGTGTTATCTTTAGTTATAATGAACATCTCCAGTCAGTTGCTTTGTGGTGAAAATTGCCCTCAGCGATGTGGGTGGGCCTCATTCAATCAGATGAAGGCATTAAGACCCCCTGAGATTTCTCCAGAGAAAAAGGGATTCTGCTTCAATACTGTGACACAGAAATGCTGCCTGAGTTTCCAGACTGCTGGCCTGCCCTACAAATTACAAACTTGGCAATCCCCTCGATTGCATAAGCCAATCTTTAAAATAAATCTCTATATTTATATATTGACATATTCTATTGATTCTCCCTCTCTGAAGGACCCCGACTGTACAAGTGCTCTGAGGGAAAAGGAAGCAGGTGAAACAGGGGGATGCTGTGTGGATGAGCCTGGGGCCCAGTTTGAAAAGGCTGTCAAGGGAGGGATCCCTGCAGAAATGATGTTTCAACAGAAGCCTGAATCAGATGATGAAGTAGGCCAGGCAAAGAAACAGCGATGGGGCCTTCCACCTGTACCAAACCCAGTGGAGAAGGTGGGCATAGTCCTAAAGTTATATAGCACAATAGGGCAACTATTTTCAATACTATTGATTCTGCATTTCAAAATATCTACAGGAGAAGAGTTCGAAGGTTCCCAACACACAGAAATGGTACTATTTGAGGAGATTGGTGTGCTCTTTACCCTGATTTGATCACCACACATTGTATACAGGTATCGAATTATAACACCGTACTCCATAAATAAACACAATTTTCTATGTCAATTTAAAATAAAATAAAAAGAAATAGTAAGCACCAAGGTACATAGATGGAACTCATGTCAGTATGTTTGAAGAACAGAAAAGCAAGAATGGGTAGCACAGCAAGTGGGGAGAGGGTTTAGGGAAATGGGCAGGGGGAATCCTGCAAGGCCCTGTTGCTATAAGTGAGGTGATAAAGCATTGGGGGCTGTTGGGCAAGGAAGCAGTACAGTCGGATAAATTCTATGAGACACTCACCACTCCAGCTGCTGTGTAGAGAATGACCAAAAGTGAGCAATGATGGAGCAGGGAGACCAGACCTTCCAAGGCAGCTTAGATGACAGTGACCTGGAGTAGGGTGGAAGGAATGGAGGATTGAGAAGTGGACAGATTTGGGATGTATGTTGGAGGTGGAGCTGACATCACTGTATGATTCCCCATCTCTTTAATAGGCTATGTGGCCAAAAGAGAATCCAGGATGAATTCCAAGTTTGCAGCATGAGCATCTTAGCAAAACTTCTGTCATTAAAAAGATGAGAAGCATAAGACAGTGAATTCTGGAGTAATACAGAAATCAAGAATTCTGTTTTGGATATGACCCACTTGAAGGATCTATTAGACATCTAAGTGGAGCTGCCATGTGGGCAATTGTCTTATCCTGGGGAGTTGCCCAACTCAAAACATTTGGGTTTCAGACATGCAACTCCATTTTGCTTTCTGGACATCAGTTATGCATCATGGATGGGAAAGGGGGTATTGTCAGAAGATTGCTCTTGATGATCTCAGCCTAATAGCATGTTTATTTAAAGATGGCTACTCTCCTTGTTAGCTATTCAAATGTTGAAACAGGTAGTTTTAGGAAAAGTGATAAATTGAAATTACTTTTTCCCAAGGCTTATGTTTTAGGAGTTTTCATATATCCTTTTGATGTGATAAAAGCTCTTGATAAGCACAATAATTAAACAAATGGTTATTAGGTAAAAAGAGAAGAGGCAATATCTATTAACCTGCTAATCACTGATAAATATAGATTATGTATACAACTGTCCCTAAGTGGATAATTCTGAAATCTCCATAAAGAGATATTGGACCTAGGCTCCAGAGCAATGTGATCAGACTTGATTCAAAGGAATAGACACTGCTCAAGTGTTTTCAAGTGTGAATTTCAGCTATAAGCTGGATCCAGCTTCACTTGAGCAAAAAAAACCCATTTTTTACAAGTACTGGTCCCAAGAAAATTCCCAGTAAAGCAAGCTGCCTACCTAATTGACAGAACTTTGAGAAAAAGTTGAGCTGGAATCCAAAAAATCACTATAAATTGTCCTCTGCATGTGCTTAGGAAACAGGACCTGTACCAAGCCTTTCTGTTTCTTTCATGCCTGCTCTGGACAAAGGACCATCATCTGAGCTTGTCACATGAAACCTGGCCAATTCCATCACACTTTGCAGGAGTCCAGATCTCTCTCACTGTCGGCGCCTTTGGAGTCACAGAATGATAGTCAGCCTGGCTGTTATGGATGCCCAACACATGGCAGACCTGAAAATAAATGTTGTGAAAAAGGCCACAGGGCCATAATCGAGTTGTTATTAGAGTCGAGCTGAGTGCTGCAAAATGACTGAACATCCACTATCCAGAGAGGAACAGAAATTTCCGAGACTGTTTGGGGGTAGATGACTGGCAGAGCCGGCCGGTTCCAATTTCTATATCTGCAACCGACACACAGAAGCTGAAAAGGCAAAATGTACTCAGATGCCTTTTTTTAAAAAATGGAAATTAAACAAACTATGAGTGGGGCTAGTTTCCAATCAGCAACGGGTGAAGAAGAAATGATGTTACTCTGCTGTATTCTGTCTCTCTGACACGGAATTAAGAGCTTATTATACTCAGAATTCTGAGAGGCAGGTAGGAGAGATCCGGCCTCAACTACTCTGGCAGAGAGGAAGGAATGTGTCTCCCCAAAACTTCAGGCTCAGATGCTGCAAAACATCATCCCTCTTCCTATATTCAGCTCCCGTTCTTTATAACTGTTCATCTTAAAAGGAATGTGTGGGTTGATCTTTTTCTTTAAAATTGACTCGACTTTGTCAAATGATGTAAAACATTTTTAGCCAAAAATCCTATTCTCTACCATACAGTACTCAAAATGACTTAAAAAAAATTATAGCACTTTGCCCTAGGAATGTAGACAGATTCTTCTGCTGCTCCTATTGGTAATTCACGATCCAGTTTTCAAACTAAACTAAAGCCCCATTTAAAAAATATATATTTTTAGTTGTAGATGGACACAATACCTTTATTTTATTTATTTATATGTGGTGCTGAGGATCAAACCCAGTGCCTCACACGTGGTAGGCAAGCGGTCTACACTAAGCTACAACCTCAGCCCTAAAGCCACATTCTCTTTATTTTTGGATTAAATACATTTATTGGAATGCTTAAAATAAGCAAACGTTAATGAGCACTATTTGCTATTTCACTCTCTATACAGTTTCATCAGTGACCTGCCCCAGCTAGCCTTGTGGTCACTGCCTCTGTCCACACTGTGAGACACAGATTTGGCCCATTGCTCTCACCTTCAGTTTGTGTGAAGCCTCCTTTCCCCTCTCTCTTCACGAACATGCTGTTCTCCCCATAGTCCCCTTACTTGTTTCTCGGTGACCAGTAATTCTTTCTCTACCCTCAAGGCTAATTGGGTAGGGCTCTGCCCTAAACTTTTTCCCAGATCCCTGAGTAAGGCTGGTCCTGTCCAGACTCCTTAGACCAAAAGCAATCCAAAGCTATTTGTTTAGGGCTGACTGTGTGCAAGCCTACGATGGTTGCTGTTTCCATTCCAGGGGCCCAAAGCCACCAAAGAGGAAATTTGATAGGACAAGCTGGAAATAATTCTTTAAATTCTTCTCCTCTTTTTAAAACCATATTCTTGATAGCCACATGTTTTACTGAATGTCCAAACATCTGAATGACAGGAAAGTTTCAAAAAGTTAATTCTCTGACCGTCCCTCCGATGTCATTCTTAATTCTGTCACCTTGACATGGTGTTGACTCTTTCAGGAAGCCGTGTTCAGAAGAGTGAAAACGTGTCAACGGGTGGTGTTGTGGGTGAATGTACTACTCCGAAGGCATTAAACTTTCATGGCTGTGTTTATGTATTATACATGTACAAGTCAGCAGGTCTGTATTAGAAATAATCTGCAGAAGCAATAAATTAATGCTGTGTTATTAATATTTGCTTACACGTTCAACCAATGGCTCCATATTTGTGGCCGAAATCCTCCCATCACGAGCTACCAAATACCACTGTTCCCTGGTGTCCCAACCTCCTCAGGATGAAGCCCCATTGTGCCCTTTGCAGCCTGAAAAAAATGTCAATTTGCATAAAGATTCTCAGCCTTCTGAATTATCTTTGTTTCTGTGTGGAATTGTAAAGGTTGAGTGGTGAGGGCTTAAAGAATCCTCTTAAATAATTAACTGGAATAAACAAAGTAACACTTGAGGAGTGAGGTTCCCCCTTCCCCTTGGGAGAAAAATAGCAAATTCCTTAAGATAATAAATTAGATAGAAAGGGTAGAGTAGGAACGGAAGGGAGGGTCGATAAGTTTTGCAGGTTTTTGATTAGTTGCTGTTGGCTTCAGAAGTAGTTTCATTTCTTTAGTTTAAGTGTTTATTTATTGTCCTACTTTCAAGTTGTATTCATTTTTTATTTGACACATAAAAATTATATTTATTTATGGGGTTCCATATGATGCTATAATACATGTATACATGGTATAATGACAAATCAGGGTAAACATACACGTGTCCTCGACAGAAATCATTTCTTGTAGTCTTTATCAACATAGAAACAGGATGGATGAACAGTGAGGACTTACAGAAATACATTGCAGGCTTGCTGTAAGGGATACTAAAGATACTCCATCAATGGCATAAGAAGGGTGTGTATGTACGTGTGTGTCTACACAGCATTATCCCTCTCAAGTGTTCAATGAGAGTCCAAAGAAGCTGGGACACAAGGGATCTTCTGTCCCTCGAAACTACACATGACTTTCGTGAAAGATGAAATTTTGAAAAGCGGAAACAGGAACATTTTCCTATGCCATTGATAATTTAAAGAAAATGTGAAAATATTTATGCAGAGCTGAATTTCATTTTCTAAGGGATGAAGGGGAACTATGGACTTTGAGAGCAGGTTCGTTTTGCTAAGTAGAGGCAGCTCCAAATGAAACCCAGAACCAAAGGTTTTCATCATTCCTTCCTACTGTGGCTACAGCTCTCGCGGGATTTGTGAGTTTGCGAGACAACCTAGCGTAGGTTTATTTGCACTTCGAGATCCATGGAGTGTGCAGACTCATTGTGGTGTGTAAATCCTCAATATGACTGAATTCCTTTGCATAGTGACTTCAATCTGTGTACCAGTTGCTCTGTTACTTATTCCCTGTCTTTTCCCATTTATCTGAAAATCTGACCTTAGCTAAAGAAAATGAAATGTCATCCTCTACATGTATGTATCTCATTTACTTCATTTCTGCATCAAAATAGATCTCCTTATTGCACACTGTATTCTTTAAAATTCGCCCTAAAGCTCCTTCCTTCTATGAGCTCTAACAAGTTTATTCCCATTTATTATAGGATTTATTCAGCATTCATTCACCCTCAAAACTTTTGGGACCACTTAACTATAGACATGGTAAAAAACAGGACCTGGGACCACAGAGATGAACAAGTTGAAGTCTCTACTCTCAAGGAAAGTATAGCTCAAGCAGAGAAATGGGCAGCATACTGTGATCACTGGGCAACCCTCAGGGATTCATGAGTTTGTAAGACAGACTCATAGGAACAGAGGGTGCACCTAAAGTGGTGCCAGTGAGGACAGTAGGGAAATTTCCTGAAAGAGATAGCATCTCCAGTGAGTCTAAGAAGACAAGTAGAAGTCAGCCAGGCTGGGTGTCCAAGCCTTGGATGTTAGCACCAAGTCTGGGGACAGGATGACAGGAACTTCCCTTGTCACTGTAACTTCATTTGCCTAAGCGTTCATCATAGTCCATCTTGTCTCCACCGTTAGACCACGGGAGGGAAAAATGAAAGGAGTCAAAGGAGATGGCTTCTAGAATTAATAATAATAATAATATTTGTTATTATTATTAGAACTGGTTTACTATTTGTCTCATCTTAAGTACTGTGAAAGTGCTGTTTAAATGAGTATTCAAGTCTCACTGTTTTACTTCTCTCTTGTCCCTCTGGTAGTAGGCAGGGCAGGAATTGGCTACTGAGGTTAGAAAGAAAACTCAAAGAGGAGGTAAAGAGGGCCATGGCATTAAGCAGAGTCCCAGACTTCCTGTTAAGGGTCCTCTCTTAATGTCACCACGGTGTGGACACTAACTTTCCTTGAAGGAAGGCAGTAGGCTGCAGAAGGACACAGAATCTAGCCTCATCACTCCCTTCCCAACAAGTCAGGCTGGACGGAAGTGGATGTTGGGTGAGGGTGATGGGTAGCGGGGTGGTTAGCTCTGAAATCAGACAAATGAGAGATTACACTCTAGTTATGTATGATCAATCAGAATGTATAAATGCATTCTACTCTGATGTACAACTAATTAGAGCACATAAAATATAACAAATTTTTAAAAAAATCCTCTACTTGTTTTCTAAACATTACTGCCAATGAATATAGGGGTTTCTTTTTTTTTTTTTTCCTTTCTGGTTTAAATGTGAAGCAAAAAGACACATGACATAATATTTAAGTATTATCTCCTTAAGTCTTTATTTCATTTTAAGAAACTGGATGATCACCAAAATTGCATCATTAAAATTGGTGGCAAAAAATATGTCTATAATTTTTAATATAAATCTGTCTCTCCATCGGTTTCCACATCGCCTGCACATGTATGTCAGATCTCAGAAGCCCACTGAAAATTAGCAAAAGAAGATGATGTGCGAAAAGATAGAAATAGTATCCAATCCCTGTCGAGTGTCTCATTTAGGAGAATGGGGAAGCAGAGCGGGGAGAAATAATAGTAATTTTTCCTCTCCTATGTGGCCCTATTTGCTTTTTCAATCTTTTTCCACTTCCTATTTGTTGTGACCTTGCAGCTGTGCTTGACAGATGGTATCAGAGACAGGTAACAGCCACTCTAGTGACACCCAAGCCACACCTCCCATAGCTGCTGCATCCCACGCGCCATCCTTGCTTTCTCCTGCCAAATCCT
The DNA here is from genome assembly GCA_020662805.1 of Glaucomys volans. Classification (NCBI taxonomy): domain Eukaryota; kingdom Metazoa; phylum Chordata; class Mammalia; order Rodentia; family Sciuridae; genus Glaucomys; species Glaucomys volans. The sequence continues at coordinate 307,211 of JAJEJO010052211.1, read as the reverse complement.
CCTGCTTTCCTCACAATGAACGCAAGTCTCTGCTGTACCTCAAAATAGCTGGCACGCTCCTCACTCTAGCTTTGTGACCAACGTCACAAGAGCCCAGAAAAGCTGTAAGCAGAAGTCATGCATTCTGATGCCCACTGGGAGCAGCGATATGGTTTCAGAAAGGGATCAGAGCGGGGCAAGAGACTGTCTGAAGAGGGGGGGACCCAGAGGAGTGCCAGCTCTGCTGCATGGCAAGGATGTGCTGCAGCCCCCTGGCAAGGACTTTGGGCTGTGCACGGCACGTGCCCTCCCAAATCCCTCTGCAGGGTCCTCATCTTGGTAGCTCAAAATGGATCACATATACCATGGAAATTGGCAAATGATATTAATCAGGGCTTCTACCCACCCACACCCCTGGAGGGCTGGTTGTTAAACATTTACCTGTGCACTTTGCATAAGAAAATTAAAATTTGATTTTTATTAATGGCGTATGAGCTAAATAAAACCCATTTGCTTCCGTGTCCTTCCAGAGGCTCCTGATCTAGGGATTATGCTGCCATCAGCACTGAGCAGGCTTGAATACTTGTTTCTTCTCTCTCTTCTCCCCTCCCCTCGCTGTCTGACTTATGAAGGAAAAGACCAATAAGGTGACCCCACAAAACTGTCACAAAGGAAACAAGAATACTTGCCAACAGGTGTTTGGTAACTCATCTCAGAGTTACCTTCTCTCAGTTGAAACTCTTCAGCCCACCTCTATTGTTAACACCTGTGAAATTGTTCAATAAAACAATCCCACAAGCCCCGTTCTGCCTCTCGAATGTGTAGTCTGTTACATTTCTTGTCAATGAGGCAGCACATAATTCATTTAGAGGGCCATGTAAAGTGTTCCTGAATAACAAATGAAGATTTAGTTCAAACATTCCTGACGGGTCTTGGTGCGCTTTCCAGGTTTATGGATCTGTTTCTTGGGAATGCACTTTGCAAAGTTGCATTTGTGAGTTGTTTATTCAGTGAATAAAGGTATCCATTATATTTTTGTCATTGGTGTAGACGTGAATAAAGGGGAAGAAAATAATCACTGGAAAAAGTGATTCCAGAGTTTTGCCAGTTAAAGTACTGTGTTAAAAAATGGAACAAGATGCCTGCCATTGGATGCTTTGTTGGATAAAAGGATTCTAAGTATAAATGCATCTTTCTCTTGTCATGGAACAATTTCCAGAAAATATTGAAAAGTCTTGAAAAGTAAATTCCATGAACTATCTAAAATCAGATCTTTAAACTGGAGTTCACATATTCTAGGAGGGTCCTGAGTAGAATTCAGAATGTCTAGGGACGTAATGGAAAATCAATTACATTATTATCACTCAACTCCAACTGAAATCTAGTATCTTTCAATTATGAATGTAAGCAACAACCAGTAGTACCTGTCTTTCTGCCCCCAAGAGAAATCAGATATTTTCCTATCAAATTATAGTTGTTGTAGATATCTGAAAACATTGTTTATATTCTTGCTTCTTCAAAATTATAGTAATTATTAGATACACGGCTAGATTTTATTTTTTAAAAGCACATACATTATACCACACATTTGACTTTTATATATTTTGATAAGTATAATTCCATATAATTGGTTTTCTTTGTATTCCCTATACATTTTATTTTAGGCACTTAAAATATTATCCTGAGAAGGGGTCCATAGACTCTAACCAGTATGCTGAAGAGAATAGGATCCAAGGCACTAACAAACTCCTTTAAAAAAGAACACCTGTTCTAAAATTGGCCCATTTCATTTATTCATTCTTTCAACAACAATCAATAACATTTTAGTAACTTTGATATGTTTTGCAGTGTCCGAGGGTCTTGGAATATAAAAACAAAAGGGGAAAAATTCCTATAAATTTAATCCATTTTTCCACATACACATCTAATCTCAAAAGCAACAAGAGAAATACAAGTGGTATAGATTCTTGCTGCTCAAAGTGTAGTCCATAAAGCAGCAACTTGTGTATCACCTGGGAACTTGTTAAAACTGCATCATATCGGGTCCCAACCCCAAATCCCAAAATCTGCCTCTTCATAAGATCCCAGGAAGTTAATTACAAAGTTTGAGAACTTCACCTTTAGTCCTGCTTACTAACTACCTTACTACTTCTTTCTTCCCATTTGATCTGAACAATGATCTAAAGCAATGGGGTGGGGGAACCCACCAGTCCCATCCCCACCCCCCAAAAAAACAAGGAATCAGGAGACTGCTAATAAAGTCAAGTCTAGATCAAATTGATTTGTGCAAGGATCAGGAAAAAGAGAGTGGCTCTTTTCAGAATTCCATTTCTAGCAGCAGAGAAAAGTAAAAATCCAAGCTGGGGAAAGAAAAGAGAAATGATTGAAAATTTTATTGCATTTTCTGGAGCTTAATTTGGTCATTCCTTTGTACGAAATAAATTCATCTTGCCTAGTGCTACCTCAATGGAGTGAAATTGGCTACACCGTTCTTTCACTCAAAGAGCTATTCATAGATTTCTATTCTCAAGTATGTTATTTATACTCTGCCTAAAAGTAGGTTTCACAGTTATTTAGAATCATGCAACATCAACAGAGTACTTCTTTAATTTTGATTTAAGAGTGAAACACATTTGAATTTCCTAATATAATATTTGGGGAGAACCCAAAGTGAGAAACTTGAGAGAATTATGATATATAAGAAAAAAATAATAGACCTCAGTGATTATTTAAAAGTTTAAAACTGATCTAGTTTAGAACTAGATGTGCGGTGAATGCATCTGAAATTAAATGCAGACTAGGGTAATGTGGTTTGATAATCTAAATTTTATTAATGGTCCAAGGTCAGTGTTCTCTGCTCACTGCCCTGTCTGATCCTGTTTTTATTTAAACTCTAATATGCTTCCCATCATAAACTTTTTACTTGAATTTTTGCTTTATAAATATTGCATTAAAATGTTCTTTACATTGATCACCGAGCTTTTGGACACCCCTTAAGTTTTGCATTTGAGGTCCTAGTCTGGACCCCACTGGACATCCGAGGTTAGGAATGAGGAAATAATTACAGTTAGAGTAAATACTAGAAATAAGAAAATGTATTCAGTTTTTCAAAGCAAATGTCTTACTCCTAAAACACCTTCAATTGCATTAGAATAATCTTTAAAACCATTGTAATGGTCATATTGCATATGTGTGTGTCTATTTATGCATATATATATATATATACATATATATACAACTCATAAATATAATTAAGATCTTTTGTTTTCAGCACATTTTACAGTTAAGAAGCTCTTCCATTTAATTAATAGGTAAACTGAGGCTTGGATCATTAACTTGAAGATTCGTGGTTTCTCCAAACTGCTCCTGGAGTGAAATGTTTACCAAAAGATAACCCCACTGTAATATAAGAAGCACTTTTATGTTCATACATTGTGCGAAATGCTATTGTCATCAAAGTTAATCACCAAGAAAGCTGAGGCTAATAAATGGCTTAGATGAATTGGAAAATTTGATCTTTACTTGGATTTAAATTAATGAAATTATACGGTATCAAAGGCAGCACCTCGCTAGGCCAGTTTAATGTTAACAATTTTCATAATAGTCTCACAGGGCATTGTTAAGGGGAACTCTCTGAATTGCCTGATGAAAAACTGCACTGTACCAGTATTTTTGCAAACAAAGGGTAGCATCAAATAGAAAGGGGTACATCACAGGAGAAATAAAGCTAAACTGCCTTATCCCATAAGGCACAAATAATCCCAAACATTCCCTATGGCACATAACTGAATCCAAATGGTCCCATGCTGTACCAAATAATTCCTCAAAAGACAGGGGATAAGTAAATATGACTCTGTAATCCATTTGCGGTGGGATTTAAGAAGCAGAACCTAACTCTGCTTGGTTTTGAGAACCGGAACCCAACTCGAGCTGGTTCAAGTTCAGGGAGTAACTTTTCAGGATGAATAGGAGAAAATAAGGAGGATGGGATCTATTGGAAATGTGGCTAGTTCTGAGATGTGCTGCAGGTATAAAGCACATTGGATATCAAAAAGTTACTCTAAAAATAGAATGCAAAAATGTTTATACTGATGCATTAGGAATACTTCTGATATGTTAGGTTAAATAAAATATATTATTAAAATTAATTTGATCTATGCCTTTTTATTTCTTTTCATATAACTATTAGAAAATGTAATGTATGGTTTGTACTTCTGCCTTGTGTTGTTTGCTGTTTTGTTTTGTTTTGGAGATGGGTGTCTCCCCATGTTGTCCAAGATGGTCTTGAACTCCTGGGTTCAAGCCATCCTCCTGCCTCAGCCTCTTGAGTAGCTGGGACGGCTGGTGCACCAGGCTGCATATTGGATTTTCACTGGGCAGCACGGCTCTTGGGATATGGATATTGAGGAAGGTGTTAGGGGAGAGGATGTTAGGGGAGAGGATTCTCTTTATACAAAATAGGGAAGGCAGCAGGAATTCAGAGTGAACCATTTCTGAGTGTGGACTTGACCAGGTAGAATTTGCTGCTGACCCACTAAGGGTAAGAAACCAGTAAGTGGAGACTCTTTCAGAGTCTTGCAGAGCTACCCTGGAAATCTGCTGTACTCTTTTCCTCTTCCCACTTCCCTCCTCTCCTTTTCTTTCCTTCCCTTTTTTTTTTTTTTTTTTTTTTGGTGTGGCGGGGGGGGGGGGCGCTGGGGATTGAACCCAGGGCCTTGTGCTTGGGAGGCAAGCACTCTACCAACTGAGCTATATCCCCAGCCCCCTCTTTTCCTTTTTATAAAAGAGAAGTCATGATTATTCTAGTGGGTCAAACAAGAAAGCAAGTGATACTTAACCACTTAACTATAATACTTAAAAAAAAAAAAAGCAACAAGTGAAATAGCATACATTAAAAATTAAATGTTTATTAAGCTAAAACCTGAAGGCCAAGTCCTAACTGCACCCTGGGACTGGCCATGTCTCCTTTCTCGTGGAGAACCTTAGGCCCTGCCTTACTGAATTGTTCTTCCCGATCAGCTTCACGGAGTTAGAGGTGATTCTGGAAGGTTCGTGGAGACCATCGTTTATGTGTCTGTCAAACAGATTGCATTTGTAACATTTAATGCCCACAATAACAATAATAAAACATGCTGGCGTGTGCTCTGTGTAAACACTTTCTTCTGAAGATAGAGCCAGTGAAATGTTTTAGGAACTTTGACATTTATAGCTGTATTTATAATCTTTTTTGGATCATTTCCTCACAGTCACATGTTTGTATATTTTAAATTCTCTGGAGAAATAAAAATGTTTAAACATAACATAATGATATGATATGCATTTTATGAGCCCTTGCTCACCATCTAAGCATGAGCAAAGTGCTGTGTGGTGAATCCTGAGAGGGGTGTCCATGTAAATGTTGAATTTTCTAGATATATGCCACAATGCCCACAGTGCCACTGACTAGAAAGGGAAAGGGGAGGGGATGTTCAACTCACACAGGGACTTTTTTTTTTTTTTTTTCTTTTTGCTTAAAACCAGATCACACTAAGACCAGGAAAGTAAACATGGCTCATTTGGGAATATGCTCTGTGGAGAGGTTTGGGCAGACACTTGTGCCTTTTGTACTCTCTAAGAAGGTAATGGAGATCCAGGAACTTTATTGCCACTCTACACACACATCAGAGGAATTTACTTATTGTTTATTTCTTGAAAATACCTCCTGTAACACAGCAGCCCAGGATGCACTCCCCATGGTTGTGGGCAAGGTTAATATCATGATGATTCCTACAAACAAATAAACAACCCCTTTGCTTTTAGCTAAAGCAATGAAGTTAATTTTTACTAAACATTCAATCTGTTATATGCCATGTATCTTATATGTGCTAATTTATTAAATACTCACAACAAATCTGAAGAATGAGTGACCAAAATGGTATTAAACCACCATACCAAACTCTGTTCCTACTTCAGGTACCATCCAGGAGTGAGAGAGTATGGCAATTTTAAAACATATTTTCAGATGCTTCAGCATTACTCCTAATGAGGAGTGAGGTCTATACTCATTCCCCTTGAATGTGGACAGATTTTAGTGATTGGTTGACTAGCAGATGTGACAGAAGTGACTGTTGGCTTCTGAGGTTAAGCCATAGTGGAAGGTCATTCAGCTTCTACCCTGTTAATTTGGGGCATTCACATTTTCCCACTTGGTTCAGAACAAACAAGTAATGTGTCAATGTTAGAACATGGTTAGAGGAAAGCACTTCTTATACAATGCTGTCAAAGTCCTATCACCACACTTAGGAACCACGACAGGCTTTAGAAACACTCACCTTGGGAGTCCTGAACTGTTATGGGATACGCATGAGAATGCCATCTTGTGAGGAAGCTCAACTGGCAGTTTCAGGGTTTCTTCTTACATAAAGTTAAAAAACTTATCTCTATAGTTTTAAATTTAAACAGGCACTTTCTGGATTTTAGGTTGATATGGAATTTTCTTTTACTGAATCACATGGTAGGAAACTAGATTTCCTTTTCTTTTGGTCCATTTATTATTTTTAGTTCATGACCATATCATACTCTATTAGTTACTATAAAATATAATGTGTTTTCATGTTTGGATGATAAACATTGTTCTCAGTGTTCTTACTAAAAAATGTCTTGTCTTTTCTCTCCCCATATTTGAAAGTGGATTGTTGGGTATCATAGGATTTTCATGTAATATTTAAATGAATTTATAAAGGAGTTATAGGTCCGTAATAACAGTTCAGGAACATGGTTTCCTTTTCATTAACTCTATAAAGTTTTATGATATTATTTCATCTAGGTCTTGCAAATTTCTTTTCTTCCCAAGAATTTAATTTTTTGTTAAAATTGGGAATAAATAATTACCAAAGTTTTATTTAGTTATTGCTAGAATATGGAAAAGCTATGGGTTTGTGTGTGCTGATCTTGGATTCAAACTCTTTATCTGTATTAGTCAGCTCAGGCTGTAACAAAATATTGAAGAGTGAGTGACGTAAACAATAAGCATGTATTTCTCATTGTATTGAATGGACTCTAAATCAGAAATGAAGTCCAAGATTAGGGTGCCAGGATTTTCTAGCTCTGGTGAGGGCATCATTGGTGAGTCATGACTATTTTATCTCTTCCCCAAAATTCACAGTTCTTTTTAATTTTTTATTTATTGTTTCATTGACTATAACTTTCAGTAAAGTTTTCACAAGTCAAGGTAGTAGAAGGCTCATTTTGCTTGCTCTTATGTTTCATTACTAAGTATAACACTAGCTGTGAGTTTATATAGAAAACTTTAACAAGATAAAAGAATTCATTCTACTTCCAGCTTTCTTGGAATCTAATAAAAAGTGGACGTTGAATTTATCAAATACCTTTTGGCATCATTAAGATGTAATGTAGATTTTATCTTTTAATTAATAAATTAAATGATTACACTATATTTGTTCATTCAATACATTTTTATTGAGCACCTATTATGTACCAAGAACTCTGAAAAATGCAGAGAATAAAAATGAGAACAAGACAGGCAAGTCTTCTACCCCGAGGTTTTACTACTCTTTGCATACCTATTTGATTTAGATGTGTTACTTTTTTAATGTGCTGCTGAACTTGATTTTGTTTTGCCTAGGATTTTTGCATCTATGTTCATTACTGGTATTAGATTATGTTGCTCTGGGCCCCATTTAAAACTGACAGTCTTTCAAGTTCTCAGCAAACAAAATGGATCAAAATATAGTGTTTCTCTCCATTTATTCATGTTTTCTTAGAAATCCATAATAAATTTTTGTAGTTTTCTTCCTGGAGGTCTTAAATATTTCTTCTTAAACATATTCCTAGATAATGTAATGATTTCATTATGAATAGAATGTTTAAATTACATCTTCTTACTAATTATTGCTGTTATATGTAAAGCCGGTTCAGTTTTGTGTATTTGACTTAGAATTTGGTCACCTTGTAAAAGCTCTCATTAAGGCTATTCATTTTTTAATAGCTTTTCTTCTGTTTCGGAGACTTTGGGATAGACAATCCTAATATTAAGTAAATGATGTTTGTCTTCTTCCTCTTCAATAACTGATTTTTTTCCTTTGTGTGATTTTACTTTTTGGATTATAAATTGCAGAACAACGCTAAATAATATCATAATAGGGAAAATTGTTGTATTTTTCCTTTTAAAGTGAATGTTCCTAGAATGTTTTTTGTTGGATATTATATATTGAGGTAAATATTCTCTATCAACTTGAGAAAGAAAAGTTCATTCCTCTTCTGGTCCTGGTTATTAGGTATGTTTACTAGAAACGAATGTTGCAGTTTTTTTCAAATCAATTTTTGGTATATTTTGGGATAACCACTCTTTTTTTTCTATGATATACTGATGTGAAAATATACTATATGAATCATAATATTGAGTTATCTTTGAATTCTTGAAATAAAACCTAGTAAACTTTCTTTGCATTATTTCATAAATACCTATATAAATTAACATTGCATTTTAGATTTCAGCTTCTAAATTTGTGATATTATTTTGTCTTTTTCCTTTTATATAAGGTCTATCCATTCTTGGCGTTGGGATTTTGCCATTAGTGTTTGAACTGGAATTTTTTCCTCATGTACTTTAATGTTCTTGAGTTAACAGAAAGTTATTTGTTCTTTAAATTTTGAAATACTTTTTCTTTAAATGCTCTGAACAGGTAAATCTTTCCATTTGTTTTTCAATTTCTTCTTGAGAAAGTTTTCTGTTTCTTCACCAGTTAATAATCATATCTGATATGAATGAGAATGATTCATTATATCAAGATTTCCAAATGTTTTCATACCTGAGATGTCACCTTCTTTCATATTTCTAATTTATGTCTCTTATTATTTACTTGATTGGAATGAGTAGAGGTTTCTACATTTTATTCTTTTTGTTCTATTTATTGTTTGTTTTTTCCACAGAACCAGTCTAAAACTTATTTATATTCTATTCCTTTTTGTACACTCAATTTTAATTTCTGCTTTCATCCTTGATTATTTCTTCTTTTTTTTTTCATTAGGCTTGTCTTGTTTTCCACTAGTTTCTCAAGTTAATGGTTTAATTCGCTTGTTTCTTTTATTATTTAAACATAAAAAAGTTTGTTTTGCAAATTTTCCTGATTATAGCTTTGACTCAATGACCTAGGTTAAAATATGTAGTGCTTTTATTATTGGAATTTGCTAGGTGTTTTATAATTATCTTTTTAATCTCTTATTTGACCCAGAGTCATATAGAAGAATGAACATTTTAAAGAACTATTATTGTTTCAATACTAATTTTTATTGCATTCTGATAAAAAAATTTGCATTTAAATCTATATAGATCTGCTTTTCAGAAAATTTTGATGTTTTCTTTGTGATCTAATATATATAAAACTTTAAGTGTTCACAAATATTTAAAAAGTGATTATCTCATCTATTTAAGATAACTGAATTCCTACACATATTTTTAAATCAACTCAATAGATTATATTATCAGATCCTCTAATTCCTTGTTTATTTTCTTCTTTGACACTCAAGAACAGAAAAGAACGTTGTTTTCTTACTATGCATCCATTTCAGTCCATTCTTTTTCTCAAGTTCTGGCAGTTTTTGCTTTATGCTTATTAAATACTTTGAAAATTGAATCCTGACACATTTTCATTTGGGATTTTCCTACCAACAATGGAAAAGAAAGATTATCTATGAGACATTTACTTTTTTACCTTCAAAAATCGACTTCCTTTTACATGACTGGCTATAATTTAGAGGAGATGGAGAGTTCTTACATGTTTTAGTGGAATCTTATGCTTCTATTTTTCCTCAGTTGCTATTTCTTAAATATCTTTTTGTAGACAGCTGCTGATGATTGTGGTCTAATCTCCATTTAATATGTTCAAGTCCTATCATGTTTGATATGATATTTAAGATATTGATATTGATATCTGTCATGTATTGTGTGTTGTGCTTATTCAGATTGATTCATGTTTGTGTTTAGTTTCTTTGCTATTTCCTTTGATATTTATCCCTGACCCTATTATACATGTTTTCTTTTCCCTTTTTTCTCTTCTAATGTACAGTCATGCGTCCTACTTTTAGTTCTGCAAAAAGTTAACTTTCAAAGATAAACACCTCCTTTTCTGTCCATGTCAAGGTGAACTAACGTCTACCACTTTCCCCTGTGTATAATAAAGGCTTTACATTCCTTCCATTTACATCTCAGTGCCTGGGAATTCAAACCCAAATTCTTATTTATTACACATTATCATTTATGTTCTATGTCTCCTCTTTCTAGAATTATTGATCAGTTTTGCAAACACTGTTATGGCTACAGTATATTTGCATTTTAGTCTTGAGCTCATATTAAAATATTTCTGTGCTGATTTGCCAGTCCTTTCATAGCACACCTTCTTCCTTGTTTATAGAGATTTTTTTATTTTTGTTTTTAATGGGCTTATTTCATGGTTGTCTGGAAAACTGTTTTTTGTTTGTTTGTTTTTGATGATGAGAACCTGATTGATTTACTTTATGATGCTTTTAGGAAAATACTTTTGTGTTGACACAACACCTTTATTATTTATTTATTTTTATGCGGTGATGAGGATTGAACCCAGTGCCTCACACATTCTAGGCAAGCACTCTACCCCTGAGCCACAACCCCAGCCCCTTGTGTTGACTTTAAATATGAATTACAACATGTCTAACACAGCAGTCTCAATTTCTCCCCAAATTGGGCCATAGATAATGCTGTATTAACTTCTGATTCTGATTTTTCTTCCCTTAATTGCTAACCTGCTTATTATTTTTGTGTGTTTTATCTTATTTCTTCTTATCTTCCAAGATTCTTTCCCAAAATTAAAATTCAGCCCTTCCATAGAAATAGTTCTCTTTATATATGTATTTATATGTTCTCTTTATACATGTATTTCGTCTAACACATACCAAGCCCATTTGCTCTGAATATGTCACTTACTTCTTCAATCCAGGAAAGTTATTTTCTATGCACTGAAGGATTGCTATTTTTCTATTTGCTCAGGTGTCTTCTTTGGGGACATTCATTTTCTTCATGGTGGACTTCCACTCTTTGCCCTCTAAATCTATCATCTCCTTTCTCAGTGTTCGTTTTTTTTTTTTTTTTTTTTTTTTTTTTTTTTTTTTTTAATCTCACTTTCACTTTCCTTAATTCTGGAAGAGTGCCTCTCATTTGTCCTTTCTATTGCCGATTTGATTACAAGCTGTGTCATTGAAGTGCTTTATTGATCCTAATATATTTTCAATTTTGATTTTTCATGTTCAGTTCTATAACATTTTTTCCTTTGTTCATCATCTTCTCCCAGTTTCTTGGCCAGTTTTCTCTCACCTCAAATGTTTTCTTATCTCATTTTTCATATCTTGCTTCATGGGGTCTTTGAATGTTATTTAGATCACAAAGCATATGCTGTTTGAAATTTATTCCCATTTCCTGTAGTAAATCTTTTTCAAAGTATGCTCTTCCTCTGCCTCTTGAGTGCTATATTTTCATTTCTTAAAGTTACAAAATTTTTCACATGCTCATAATGAGGTTTTATTTTGCCTGTTTATTCATCCTTGAATGATGACTATTTTATCAGGCCTGTTATTTCTTTGCAAAACAGAGTGAATAGATTTTTGCTGGATCCCATCACATTTTACATGATTTTTTTTTTCAAATCCTCTCTTATATCTTATGTTATATAGCATTTTGCCCATTCAGTGGTAAACACCCTGATGGGAGATTTGTCTGACTTCATAGGAGTCAAGGTCATAGCTTGCTTTGTGTAGGGCAAAACCATTGTGCCAGGGGCCAGATCTGAAATGGTCTGGCCTCCTCTGTGTGCGTGTGTGTGTGTGTGTGTGTGTGTATGTGTGTGGGGGGGTGTTTTGTGACCAAAACACAGTTTTTTGGTCACAAAACACAGCTGAAAAAAGCCCTTCAACTTTAAGCACCCTTAACTTCATATCCCACTTGGTGGTCACATGGTACCACCACAAGTGACGAGCTTCAAGTTGTGGCTGCCTTCAGGGTCTGTAGGACTTTCAAGAGGAAGGAACAACATGGATCTTGTATTTTCAGGGTGCTATTAAAGTGCCTTCAGGATCTCCCTTCCTTTTTTCTCTTTCAAGACCATATCAGTTTCTCAATAAGTTAGCCCTGAGTGTCTTTCATCAATAGGGTCCACCCATGAAAAATACATCTGACATTGCTCCATGTGAGAGGTGTCTGTATTAGTCAGGGTTCTCTAGAGGAACAGAACCAACAGGAAATGTAATTTTAAAAAGGGGATTTATTAGATTGGCATATACAACCAGAAGCTGGAAAGTCCACAATGGCCATCTGCAGGCTAGAGAACTGGAGGAACGAGTAGTTGTGCAGTCCAAGATGCTGAAGCCTCAGAACAAGAGGGATGGATGATGCTACCCCAGTCTGAGACCAAAGGCTTCTGGAAACTCCCTGGAGAATCACTGGCAGTCTGCTTTGGGAGAGTGAAAGAGCAAGAGTCTGATGTCCTCAGGTGATCCCAGCAGTGATGAAGAACCTGTTCAAGCAGATTCCAGCTTGCATCTGTTGCTGCTTCCTTATTCTTCCTACTTTTATTCCATCCAAGCCACCATCCTATTGCACAATACTGCCCATGCTTAGGGAGGGTCTCTACTTCAGTTTGCTATCTAACATGCCAATCATTCCTAGACACGCCCTTATTGACATACCCAGAAGCCTCTTAATCTTTGGCAATTCTTAATCCAATCAAGTTGGCAATTCAAATTAACCATGACAGTGTCCTTATCTAGATTCCAACACAGACTTTCAACACAGAGAGTTTCCAGTTCTCATATTCCTTTTGACAAGTTATTGGAATTTGAACAGTTTTTGTGCTGAAGACACCATCATTACCTGGAAGTAAGGTGGGAATATCTAAATAAGTGGAAGGGGCCTCAGAGGCTGCAGTAATCTCTGTGGTGCAGTGTACATACGGGTGTCCATGTAGATCCACTGTGCAGAGGGCCAGTCATAGACCACAGGCTCCCTCATGGCTCCCAGAGGTGCTTCCTACCAGTGCCAGCCAATCTCCTGGGGTGTTGATACGTTCCAAAGATTCTTTACTATTTCAAAGATTTGGCCTTGGTTCTCCCTTTTAATTTTTAATAACACGGTTATGTAGGAGTATCTGTGAGGTGCCAGTCACTTTTATGTGTATTAGATCATTTAGTCTTCATACCATGCTGTCACAAGAATATAATTATAGTCCAAAATTTGTGAATGAAGGAACTGAAACCAGAAATTTATTTAAATAATTTAATGTCACTGGTCTGGTGTCTCTTGAAAAACTGACTTTCAACAAATATTTTAAGAGATTCCCTTTGCTACAGGGTTTTCCCCCCCAAATAGACAGATTTTCCATCTCATCTTACATGAGTATAAGTGGGCATCCATAGCTTATGGATGGCCATGTGATTTTCTTACCATTGTGCCAATCATTCTTCCTATTAACAGTCTGATTGATGAAATTATATTCATACCAAATTTATTCTTCCAGCCCATCTTAAAATAAAAGAATTTTTTCCTCCAGAGCATCAGCTTCCTTGTGTGCTAAAGATTCCATTCCTTTTCTTTTCCTTCCATGCTATTCCTTTCTAAAACCTGTTCTGTCATCTCAGCATATAAACATGCTTAGGTCTGTCTCCTCTTCTCTAGAATCACATTGTCTTCTAGTTACTTCTCTTTATTTTGCTCTCCCTCATGGTCAAACTTTCCCTTTCACTGCCTTGGAAAACTCTGTTTCCTTATTGCTCCTTAGTTGGCCCCAGTTAACTACCCAACTAAAACACCCAAGCCAAGATGATATCTGTTCTCCTGATTGTAAGATAGAATCAAGGATTTCTGTCCTCCCAGTTATGCTTTCTGCTGCAATAGGCAAGTTAACTGCTTCATTCATAAACTTTTTTCCTACTTTGATTTCAGTGACTCCATTCTTCTCCTTCCGCCTCCTTGCTCTTTGTTTTTCCAATTATTTTTAATTATTTTATTTCTATTTAATTATTTTATTTATACTTTTAGCTTTTTCTTCTACCCAACATTAGGCCAAAGGTCTCAGCATTCCATTTTAATCTTCTTTGAAGCCATGAAACAATCTCATTCATGTCCAAAGTTTCTGCTAACGCCCAAATGCTGATTGTTTTCAAATCTATGTCCAGAATCTGGCTCTTTCTCTTATCCTTTAAAACTGTATTTGGCTAAATAGAATAGTCATATGAAAGTACTCCATAGGCATCTCAATGATTTTCTCTCTCCTCTATCCTCTAATATTCCTATTTGGAGGCTCCAGCAACTCCATCCATGAAGCCCTCCACTTTCTCCCTCTCCCTTAAGCCTTGCATAAAACTAGTCACCAAAAATGCATTTTCTACCATTTTGTCATTTTTTTAAATTAAAAGCTTTTCTTCATCCATACATAGTTCAGGCTCCCATTCTCCTCGCCTAAATTAATTTCATGATTTCCAATTGTGCTTTTCATCCCATCCATAATTCTAAGAAAATGATTGTGTTTATATGTAAATATGATCATCTCATCCCATTCTAGAATGATATGTTCTTTAAGACAAAGCCCCCACTCCTTATGATTCTAGAATTTCTGGAAATGTCCAGTATGTCTACCCCATCTCTCTTACCCTTCCATTGCACATGACATTCCTTATTCTGGAATTTATTTTCCTTCCATGAAACCTAGTCTTTCTAGGAAATTCCCAATCATTTCTCAAGATTCAACCCAAACATTATGTCCACTTCGAATTTTGATCTTACTGCCTGGAAATATTTGTCATTTCTCTGTGCTCCCACAGCACCAGATAAACACATCCCTATGCCAGCATTCAGCATATGACACTATAGGATACATATTATTGCTATTCTTAATCTAAGGTAAGATTTCTCAACCCTGGCATTATTTACATTTGAGGCTAGATAATCCTTTGTGGTAAGGGGTTGTCTTGTGCATTGGAGTATGCTTAGCAGTATCCCTGGCCTATACCCAGTATATGCCAGCAGTATCCTTCCCCAAGTTATTACAAATAAAAGAAAAAAAAAAGAAAGCAACTTTCAAACCTTTCAAAATGGTCCCCAAACTAGCAAACTAACAAAATCACCTATGGCTGAGACCCATGGGTAAAAATAGAAATCTTAAACCTTTCACAGAGTTTCCCTGTGAATATTTCCTAATTCCTAGATATACTTTTCCTTAAAAAGAAATGTCTAGTATTTTCCTATTGCAACTATAACCCCCCTTCTTGGATATTCCCCATCTTTTCCACAAGTGTTCCATCCATCGTGGGTTGGTGTTTCCCATCCTCCTCCCAAGAAGGGAGCAGGGTCGATGCTGTCACTCATGACTTATATTTTGAAAAACCTGAATTATTTGGTCTAAAATAACTTCAAGAAGGAATTCGTGAGTTCATTCCAGGATGCACTATGGCTCTCAAAGCCTGGCCCACTTCAAGGTCTCTCCATCCATGTGTGGTGGCAACAGCATTTCGTCCTCTCAATAGAGGGAGGTAACTGTCTTCATTGCACACAACCTCCTCAAGATGAAACTATACTTTTCAGAAACTTCCTCTTGATCCTGCAGAAGCAAGATTTCACTCTGGGTGCACATCATCAGTTTCCTTTCATCGTTCTGTGACTACCAGGCCAGGCCTACAGGCCTGCTGGTGAGTAAGGGTCTCTTCAAGCAATGAAGTCCCTTATCCCTCTCTATTACACACAAATGCTTTGAAAAGAAATCTTTCTTTACTATATATGGAACCACTGCATGGCATCCAACGTATGGACTCACCACTTCAACCCTAAGGGGAAAGAACTGGGAATAAAGGTATATTTTCATCTTATCCAGAATGACGATTGAGGTGGAGGGATAGAAAAGTTTTCTTTCAATTACACTCACACTGGCTTAATGAGCTGTCTTCTGTGGAAGTGCCCCAGATGCTTATGTGGACATTCCAGAGCATTGACTTTTCATGATACTTATGTGTAACTAACAAGAACAAAAAATTGTTTATAAACATCATTGACTTGGTTCATCTTTACCCCAATCAAGGTGAGATTACAAACGTAAGGGAAATAATGCTTAGTGAAAAATCAAGTGAAAACTGAGAAAGGACATCCTTCCCATTTTGGAAATAAGAAGTCCTGCTTTGCATATAGCTTGAGTCTTCTAAGGTATTTTAACCAGCATGCCTATATCAGAGAGCAATGTTATAATGCTGTTTTTAGCTCAATAGATAGAATTAATTGTTATAATCATTCATAGCTTGGTGCATTAGAAAGGATACTGGATCTGGGATTACAAAGCATGATTCTTAGACAATTCTTTGCCATTAGCCTACTGGGGCTTATTTACTCTCTCTGGCCTCTGTTTTCTCATTCATAATAAGAAGGGAATGGATGAAGTGTACTCTAAGTTTATTTTCTGGTTCCATGACTCTGTAAACCAAAGATCACCTTCCATAAAACACGGACAAGATAAAAAAAGAATGCTTCCACTAAGGCAGGGACAGCATTAGTCACTGTCAACATTCAGAGAAGGCGACTCATTGTGGCAAACCATATAAATCTTTGTCAGTCGCTTTGGTGCAAGAGTTAACCAAATCCACTTTCATTTCAAACAATACATTCTCATGAATAGCGAGATAGTAAACAGAACCTGGACAATTCTCTCTTTTTAGGCTCATTCATTCATGAAGAGATTTATACAGCACAATATTTGTCTTCAAATAAGCTGTTTTGTTGTGGTGGTAAAAATAAGAGATGATGAGATGAAGCAGTAATCTAACACTTTAGTGGAATACACTTTTTTCCAAATCAGTGAGAAATCTTTATTACAAAGTATTCTCTTTTGGTATGAATAAAAGCTGATCAATATGTAAACATTGAGATTTCTTTCCATAAATTGTGGATTTTGCAGAAATAATTGGTATATGCCTAAGTGGTATTTGTTACTCTAGCTCATAATTACTCTATTTATTTCCCCATTCTCTCTTCATCAGTTTGATCATTTTTTTCTCTCTTTTGAGGCCCCCAAATACAGAAGAAGTTACTGCAGGCTTGTAAAACAGCTTTACTTGAGGGAATGATTATATTTTCAATCACCAACAAAGACTTGAGTGCTGAAAAAGCCACCTCGCATCATTAACTCAGTATGTACTTGGCAATCGGTTATTTCCTAAGTTTGAGAGCAATCTTAAGTTTCATGTTTTATCATCGCTCTGACTCTTTAAGCACTGGGAACTCTCCATATTTTAGTTATTCTAAATATACCACAACATTAATTACAAACAATTCTAAACCTGGTGACAGATCTTGGTGAGTCAAAGCACCAAAAAGTTATTGTTTTGTATACATAGCAATATTAAATTGAAACTACTCTTTGTCTAGGTCCCAAGACAATAGAGGTCATATCTCAAATCAAGGAACGACATACTTATGCAGGACATGTAAAGGTAACATTTGACAACTAAGCCTGCAGTTCTTAGCTGACCACCCACCTTTGTCCTGTGAAAAAGATTGGAGAAGATAAGGGGAAAAAGAGAGCAAATGAGAAGAAAATATTTTGGAGACAGCTGTTGGGGTGCTATAAATCTTACCTTGCTCTCAGAGTAGAAGTCATGGGGGGCAGTGCATGAGTTTTAAGGAAACCACCTGGGAACCTTAAGGGGAGTCCTTTGAGCCTACTGTCACAGTAGTTCTACGTCTTCCTCATTCCAGAAAAATTTAATATACGAAAGACTGGCTGGTGTACACCAAAGATGAGTGTATTGGAATCAATCTGCATCCTGAGAATTTTTTGTTCACTTTGTTACTTAGGATTTGTAAGTATTCTATGAACTAGAAATGGGATCTTTTGCAAAGAAAGAGAGCTGGCAGGAGGTCTCGTAGACACTGTCCAAGAAGATTCTAGGGAGCAAAAAGACTTGGGTGAAAGAAGTCTGAAGTACACCGTGGGCTGGCAAGAAGCTGATGAGCTGGTTAGGGATAAGTTACTGGGATATATTTGTCCATCTCAAAGGAAATGTAAACAAGTTTCATGTCAAGGGAGAATGATGGTACGTCTTTGAATTATCCCTGGAAAGCAGAGGCTGAGACAAGGGTTTGCATACAAGTAGCTTATTTTGGAAAGTTAATGAAAAGAAGAGTAGGGATCAGGTGAGAAATAACAGGAAAGGAGGGAAGCCTACACAAGTGTGTTATTGAGCTGGACTGTGGCAACTGGGACAAACGTCCACCATGACCTCCTGTGAGCAAGGAAGAATGTGTCTCAGCATTGTCCACATGAGAGACAAGCAAAAGAGCATTTGTCCATGCACATCAACCCCTTCACACTTGCATGTTTCAGGTGGGTCCTCAAAAGTGTCATACACTACAGCACCCAAAAATCATAAGTGTAGAAAACAAGAAATGCATCATGTACCAGAGGTAAGATGCCACCAGGTCAATCCTGAATTTTGTTGTTGCCACAGCAGCATCTGAAGCAAAACGCATTTGAGTCAAGAAAATGTGAGGGAAGACAAAAGAAGCACCTGACACAAAGGGCATCTCCAATGAATCTAAAAACCATTGTCAAAGAAGGGGTCAGCTTTTAAATTTGATGGATCCTAGCAGTGTGGAAACCAGATTATTGTCGTAGTATTTGTCCAGTTAGAAATTTTCTGAGACATCCCTCTTAGCCCTTCCTTCTCCCTACAACCCTATTTTGTGATTATTATTATTACTATTACACTATACTGGAAATGTTCATTGAAAACCTGAGTATGGCTGGGCGTGGTGGCGCACGCCTGTAATCCCAGCACTTGGGAGGCTGAGGCAGGAGGATCGCGAGTTCAAAGCCAGCAACTTAGCGAGGCCCTAAGCAACTCAGTGAGACCCTGTCTCTAAATAAAATACAAAATAGGGCTGGGGATGTGGCTCAGTGGTCGAGTGCCCCTGGGTTCAATCCCCAGTACCAAAAAAAGAAAAAAAAGAAAACCTGAGTATGTATTTTGTGACACAGAGAGACAGGTGAATAGTTGATTATCTAAGATGACTAGAAAAGTCATGGGGCTTGTCCTAGATTTAATTTTAGGGCATAGAAGAGCTGGCCCTACAAAATATATTTAATGGCACAGTAGGTAAAAAATTAAGTGGCTTTATGATTACATCCAATGCAACATCCTTGTTCAACAAACACCTGACTGTGTGATAAAGTTTTGGCTTTGGCCCTGCCATCACTTTACAGCTTATGCCTCTGTGGAGTGTCTACTTCTCTTGTGGATGGTAAATTAGAAGTAGGGCAAGAATATTTCTAGTATTTTCTGCAGCTGTTTCAGCATAATGAACACCCAGAAATTCTCAAGAGCATGCCTCCATGCTTCTATGGACACAACCATTCCAGTGAATAAGGACTATTCCCATACAGCCTCACAGAGTTCTAGGCAGCACAAGCCCAGAAGCTACTATTCAGTAGAGCAAAACATTAGGGATTAATGCTAGGAGCACCAATTTGCTACCATCCTCCAGAACTTATCCCAAGTATGCCTCATCTCCTGTTGACTGCAGTGACCTTCAGAATCCAAGCTGCTGTGACCATCTGTCGCAGACTCTCCTTCCTGTATGGCTATAGGTGGGTCCTCATCTAGACCCCCTCTGCATACCTTTCTTCCTTCCTAGTCCCTTCCACTGGTGCCCTCTGAAGATCCAGATAGGGGATCAGCTAATGCCAGACATTCTCTTTGCCTCACCATTTTTAATCCTCTCTTTCTCTCATCCTTCACATTAGCAAGTTGTGACAGTTCTGCCTAAAGTGTGTGTGTGTGTGTGTGTGTGTGTGTGTGTGTGTGTATGTGTGACTTACAGGCATGCATATCACTCTATTTTCTCCTATAAGTCTCTCCATGCCTACTGTCACCTCCAGATACCCATGTTTTTTCCCATGCTGTCCTCCAATCTCACCATTATGGTTTCCAAATTATTTCTTCCCCTGCTTCCTACCAAATAAAATGTTCCTTTGAGGTTCTTACTATTTGGCAATCCCATTCCCTGGCTCCCTGGGGTCTGTTATTTCTCTGTCACTGCCACTAATTCATGGAACACAGATGAGCCCCAAGCCCTCATGGTGTATTCCCCAATGCACCAGCAATCCTCATCATTTTTGGTGACTTTAATATCCAAATAAATAACCCTGGTTTTCCTTTTTTCACCCTCCTAATTTTAGCTCCTTATTTATCACCCACAGTCATAGTCAGAAGGTTCTAGGTCCTACACCTTCTCATCACTAAAAATTGCTCCACCTCTGATCTTGAAATATCCCACCTTAGACTTGTGTCTTTACTCTGGTCAACTCCAGTTACTGATCTCCTGTAATTCTTCAAACCAGTTGAGTCCTCCCCCAATTCTGATTGCCCCTCTCTTCTTTCTTATCTTCACTTAGCTTTCTCCATAATTTGCAGTCTAGCCTTAAAATGACTCCTTGCAATTATTGCTAAAGAAATCAACCAAACCAATTTCAAAAGTTGAATAAATAAGCATTTGCAATATGTTTCCCTATTGAACACACTTTGCCATGGCGGTAGCTCTGCTGAAACCAACATAGCTAAGCTGACACTGTGTGTCTCAGAGTGCATTTCCTTACAGCAGGTTGCAGTGGACCATGAGCAATGTTGCAAGATTAGAAAGGCAGAAGCAAACTAGCAGTCGTTAAGCTTAGAGGTCAGTGCAGAGCTACAGTTCACACAGGATGCCCCTGAACTCCTGGCTTCTCTCCTTGGCTCACCTGAACTATATCTCATCTAACCTTCACTGGATCTTCTCCTACAGCATCCCTGAGAACTGGCCAGGTGCTTATGCAACTCTGTGGTGCAGAAAGCACCAGCTTCTTTTCCAGGGGAACCCTTTCATCACTGAGGCTAGAGGTGGTAAGTAAAGCATGGCTTCAGTTGGCCCACAGTGGGTTGCAGTTGATCCTTGTGGATTCTGGTGTGTTCTCATTCATTCCTTTGTACTCACATTCCCTCCAAACCCCCATTTCCCTTATCCTTTCATAGAAAAAAATCTTCTCAAAAGCTTTATCCATATCTTTTCTCTTCTTTCTGTTCTGGAAACTCAGGAATTCACTCTAAAGTGACTTCATTTCCCCTCAGATCCCCCAAAATTGATCTTGAGAGTTTTTGCTACTTGAATTTTAAGCTGTATTTTATGGAGTTGGCCACTCCTTCGTTTTGGAAAGCTCTCCTTCTGTGACAACATTTTCTTGGTTGTTCTTCTGCTTCACAAGTCCTTCTCTGTTGCATTTCTGGTTTCTCTGTCTTTGTTCCATGATTTAATTGGGAGTTCTATAGAGTTGTTCTGGGCTCTCTTCTGTATTTATACTCCATCCTGAGGTGATTTCAACCATCCCCATGTCATTAATATGCTGTCAATTACCCCAGATTTGTTTCCTTGCCAAACTTGGTCTGTTTATTTAATATCCACATATTCGACCACCTAGTTAACATTTTCCCTTGGACAGCTCATCCTCCCCAGAAACCAGTTTCTCACAAAGTCTTCCCTATGCCGATAATGGCATTACCTTCTATCCAGTTCTAAAGCCAGAAATCTGGAAGCCATTATTAAATTAATATGCTACTTTAAAATATAAAGCATAGCATATCATTTCCATGCTTAATATTTGGGTTGGTTAGCTTTTCATCATTGTGACCAAAATCCCTGACAAGAACAACTTAGAAGAGAAGAAGTTTGATTTGGCTCAGGGCTTCAGAGAATTCAGTCCTTGGTCAGTCAGAACCATTCCTTTGGGCACAAGGTGAGGCAGAACATCATGGCAGAAGGGCATAGTGGAGGAAAACTTCTCAGCTCACAGGAAGTGGAGAGAAAGAGAGAAGGGGCTAAAGAGAAGAAAATCACTTGCTGAGCATGATGCCAGTAACCTACTTCCTCCAGCTAGGTTCAACCTGCCAGTAGTCCATTCAGTTATCAATGGATTAATCTGTCAGATGGATTAATCCACTGTTGAGTCAGAGTCTTCATAATCCAATCACTGCCTAAAAGCCCCACCTCTGAATCCTGCTGCTCTGGGGACCATGTTTCCAACACATGAGCTTTTGGGGACATTCCAGATCCAAACTATAACAGTCTTCGATTGCTTCTATTGACCATAGAATAAGTCTTATCTTCTAATCATGGCCAACAAAGCCCCACATGATCTGATTTCTTCCTCCAACTCCATCTCTTTCTCCTCTTCTTCTCAGAACTACACTGTGTTAGGTCCAAGAAAATATTTTCAGCCTAAATGTCTTCTGCTCAAAAGGATATCCCTGGTCATTCTTTCTATGTAAGCCATGACTTTTCTTTATAATCCCACCCTGGTCATTTCCTTCCTAGACTTGTGTATTTATGGATTTATTTTCTATAAGAAAATAGTATTTAAAATATATTTGTCAGCTTGTTAATTCTCAGCCTCACCCATTAGAACGTCTGGACACACCTCGCACAGTACTGCTGTCTAGTTAACACACAATGAATCCTGAATCAGAGGAGTGACAGCGTATCTCATTTTTTTTAAATGTGGGTTAAAACAAACTATATAGATGGGACATTTTGGAGCCCTTAAAATGCCTTTTGAATTTTCATGATGGAGTTATAGTAAGAATTACAGCCTGAACCCAGAGACCTTTCTTATGGAGGGACTCATGCTCTGAATAACACACTTATGCACTTTTAAAATTGTAAACCAGTTTGACCTTTTGTCACAAATGACCAACACTTTGCTCACTGAAGAAGCAAGATTCATAAATCCATTTAGAGCTTTCTCCTAGCACATCTAATTTTTTCCCTTAGGAGTGGGAAACCTCCTTTAACATCACGGGCCACTCATCACCACAGACATGGTGGGGCAGCTATGGACAGGAAAATTCTCTCTTCAAAACATATCATCTTTGGAAATTTGGGCTCTCTCTTTTTTTAATTTGATGATTCACTTAACTTTCAATTTATTCGATAGGGGCAAAATGCCAAATCATAGCCCAGCAGTTTGGGTCCTCATAGTTATTTTTTTTTTTTTCAGCCATCCACTAGTGTGGTCTACCATGTGTCTCAGCTGGTAAATTTCAATCCCCTTTTTCATCTTTATAAAGCTAAGGAATGGTTTGTATGACCATAAAGAGAAATGAAGAATAGTTTGTTACATTTTATTAAAGAATTCAAATATTTTTATTAGGTCTTTGTAGCTGTCATCCCATTTCTCCATTTTGAAAATCAATCAATAATTTGTGAAGCCTTTAATAGAAAAGTGCCAATTTTTGCTTTAATACGCTAATAAAATATTGTCACTATTTCCATCCCTATCAAATATCTGCAGGTATATAAAATTCAATTTGAGTTGCCGTATTTAAAAAAATAAGTACAGATTAACTCTGGACTCTATTGAAAACTTGCAGATTGGCTCAGACAGTAAATTGTGGTAAATTTTGGTCAATTGTAGCTCTTTGCAAAGTAGCAGCTACCTAGCTCAATTCACAATAGCTAAGCTATGGAACCAACCTAGGTGCCCTTCAACAGATGAATGGATAAAGAAAATGTGGTACATATACACAATGGAATATTACTCATCCATAAAGAAGAATAAAATTATGACATTTGCTGGTAAATGAATGGAGCTGGAAATTATCGTGCTAAGTGAAATAAGCCAGTCCCCAAAATCCAAAGGCCAACTGTTCTCTCTGATATGTGGATGCTAACTCACAATAAGTGGGGGTGGAAGAAGAATAGAAGTTCACTGGATAGACAAAGGGAAATGAAGGCAAAGGATTGGGAATGGGAATAGGAAAAACAGTGGAATGAATCCAACTTACCTATGTTTATAAATGAATACACAACATCATGTACAACCACAAAAATGAGAAGGTACACTACATAAATGTTTGATATGTCAAAATGCATTCTGCTATCATGTTTAACTAAAAAAAGCAAAATTTTTTTTTTTTTAAGTTGCAGCTACCCATCCCACACCCTTAGCTCCGCAGCAGGCAGCTGTGCATGTGCTCCTAGAGAAGCTTGCACACAGCTTGTAGGAGCCAGAGTGGGCAAAAATGTCCCTGTCCTCCAAAGATGGACTGCAGATCTGCATTCTGCTTGCTGATTGCTGTTTCTGATCACCTGGGTGTAGACAGAGAGCAGAGCCACTGGTGTTTTGTCTCTTAGCTTCATTCCAAGTCCCTCTCCCTCTGGCTCAAGTGACCTCCAAGGGATTTAAAGACTGTTTTTTGTGGTTTTTTTTTTCCTCTCTTCTCATCATTTTTCCATTCTTTCCCTTTGAGAAAAAGACAGTGAAGACAAAGACACCCCAAAGCCACCCTGTGTATGGAGGAAGTCAGAAAGTCAGAAGCTACTGCAGATGTACAAGGGAATGCACAGACTCAGAAAACTCTTGAGAAGACCTTATGTTGACACCTCAGGCTGCAACAGTGAATCAAACACACAAAACCAAAAAAATAGCAAACTCAGAGGAAGAAAAAGGATTCCATTTCCAGAGCTCTTAAAGGAGCTGTGTTTTGGGATGTTATTGAACTTAAGCTGGTATAAATTGAAATTAGGATGTTACGGCTTTACGTATTGAATGTAATAACCGTGATAACCACAAAAATATAGCTAAAGGACATCCACAAAAGGAAATGAGAAATAAATTCAAACACTATACTACAAAAATCAACTACATGCAAAAGGAGACAGTGCTATAGGAAGTGAGGGACCAAAGAAAAGAGCTATAAAAACAAACAGCAAAATGACAGAATTTTATCTCTGTCTGTCAATCATTACTTTAAACATGAATGGGTTAATCTCTCTAATCAGAAGAGAGAAACTGACAGGATATATTAAAAATAAATATGATCCAGGGCTGGTGATATGGCTCAGTTGGTAGAGTGCTTGCCTCACAAGCACTAAGGACCTGGGTTCAATCCCCAGCACCACAAAAAATAAATAAATATGATCCAACTACATGCTGCCTACAAGAGACTCACTTTAGATCTAAAGGCACAAAAAGACTGAAGGTGAAATGATAGAACAAAGATCTTCCACACTAATTGTAGGCAAGAAGGTAGCTGTGCTGATACAGCTAAAGGAAGTGAAAACAGGTTAAAATACACAAAAAGACATTATAGATTGATATTGGATAGAACAGCCAGACAGAAATTAGGAAAGAGAACTTAAAACATTAAACCAACCATATCTACCAACATATACAGAGTGCTCTACCCAAAGCAATTAAATACACATTCTTCTCTTCAAGTGCACATGAGACATTTTCTATTTTAGACCACATTAGGCCATAAATTAAATCTCAATGGATGTATAATAATATCATACAAAGCATCCTCTCAAGTCATGACAAGATAAAGTTAGAAATCAATAACAGAAGGAAAATTAACAACTTTGTGGAAATTAAATGCCCTTAATCATAGAATTAAAGAGGAAATAACAAGGAAAATTAGAAAATACTTAAAGATGAAGGGAAATGAAATATAATATACCCAAAGTTATAGAATACAGTGAAGGCAATGCTAAGGGGGAAATCTACAGCTATACATATTTTCATTGGAAAAAAAAAAACCCAAATGAACAATATAACTTTACGACTTAAAGAGCTAGAAAAAGCAGAGCACACTAAAACCAAAGCTATCAGAAGAAAAGAAATAATAGTGATTAGATCACAAATAAACAAAATACTATAACCAAATAGAAATCTGAATAAATTCTTATTGAGTAAGGATATTGAATCAGTAATTTTAACATCTTCTCAAAAGAAAAGCCCTGGATCTGATGGTTTCACTGAAGAATTCTGTCAAACATTTTAAAAAGAACTAATATCTTCTCAAACTTTTCCAAAAAATGAAGAGGAGGGAATGCTTTCTAACTTGTTCTATAATGCCAGCATTGTTAATACCAAAGCTAAAAACATTACAAAAAAGAAAAACTATTAACCAATATCCATTATGAACACTGATGTACAAACCCTCAACAAAATATGAGTAAACTGAGTTCAGCGTTTTGAAAGGATTATACCCATAACCAAGTGGGGTTTATTCCTGGAACACAAAGATGGCTTCAGAAATAAAGATTAATTAATGTAGTATGCCACATTAACAAAATGAAGGAAGAAAATTTGCATAATCATCTATATTGAAGCAAAAAAACCCATTTGACCAAATTTAGCACATTTTCATAAAAAAAAACTCTATAAAGTGGAATAGAAAGAAACTAACTCAAATGATAAGGAACCATAAATGAAAAATCTACAGTGAATATCAAATTCAATGGTAGAAGACTTAAATTTCCTCTGAGATCAGGAAGAAAGCAAATATGTTTGTTTTCACAAATTATATTCAACATAGTACTAGAAGTCCTAACCAGAAACAAGAAAGAAAATGCATTCAAATTAAAAAGAAAGAAGTTAAATCATCTCTTTTTACAGATGATATGATCTTATATGTAGAACATTGTAAAGATTTCACTAAAAACTGTTAGAACTAATAAATGAATTTAGCAATGTAGTAACAGACAAATTCACATGCAAAAATCATTTGCATTTCTATACAATAACAATGAACAATTCAAAAATGAAATTAAGAAAACAAGTCTATTTACAACACCATCAGAAAGAATAAAATACTTTGGAATGAACTGAAGGTGAAAGACTTATACAGTGAAAACTACAAAACATTGCTGAAAAAAATTTGGACACAAATAAACAGAAACATCCCATGTTCATGGATTGAAAGACTTAATTTTGTTAAGATGTGAATATCCAACAAAGCAATCTGCAGACTTAATGTAATCCCTATCAAAATAACAATGCTTTCGCAGAAATGTAAGTCCATCCTAGAATTCATGTGGAATCTCATGGGATCCAGAGTAGCCCAAAAAATCCTGAAAAAGAAGAACTAAGATGGAGGATTCACATTTTTAAATATTTCAAATCTTACTAAAAAGCTGTAGTAATTTAGACAATGTGGTAATGGCATAGACAGACACATAGACTGATAGAACTGGAGAGCTCAGGGAATAACACATATGTGATCAAAAATTTTCAACAAGGATATCAAAGCCATTCAACACAAAAAACACAATATTTCCAACAAATGATGCTCAGAAAACTGGATATCTACATTAAAACATAAAGCTGTAACCTATAAAGCTGTAACACTTTTTACAAAAATATATGGAAAAGTCTTCATGACATGATATTTTATAATGACTTCTTAGCTATGATACCAAAGGCAAAAACAATTAAAAAATTGGACTTACTAAAAATTTTAAAATCTTGAGAGATACTATCAGAGTAAAACAGCAACCCACAGAATGGAAGAAAATATTTGTAAACCATGTATCTGAAAAGGGATTAATATCCAGAATATATAAAGAACTTCTAAATCTCAGCAGCAGCGACAAAAAAATTCAAAAATGGGCAAAATACTCAAACAGACATTTCTCCAAGGAAATTTTTAAAACTATATATTCCTGGTGCTGGAGACAGTGTGGGAACAGATATAAAAATTTTAGGAAGATTTTATCACATGAAATTTGAATAAAATTTCTTTAAAATGTGTAGGTCCTACAAGCTTGCAAAATTCCTTGTCAAGAAATTTATCTTAAGAAATGATTTAAACTCTGAATAAACATGTTTAACCAGATATGCTACTGTTTTAAAATGACTAAAAATAAAGCTTTTTAAAAAATCTGAGTGTTAGTAATAGATGGATTACTTGATTTTTTTACTTTCACATAGTAGAATGCTATATAACCATCCTAAGTTGTATTATGGAACCTCATTTATTCACTTAAGAAACTAATTATGGTATAGTGTTGTTTTAATAGAATGATACATATCATATTGACACCCTGTAGCACTCCAGGAGCCATGAACTACTGGGTATATATACTGTGTGAAACCATTTTGCTAGGGAAAGTACCTGATGTGTACCGGCAGGGGTCATCTCTGGACATATGTATTACAACTGGTTTTAATTTCCTAGAATATTTATGAACTTTCTGGGGCAAAATAGATTAGTATAATAATACATTAACAAATATTTAAACCTGCATATAAATTATGCCAGCACATTGAAAGTGATTTGATTGGATTTAATAAAGAAATGATTTATTTTCACCTGACAAGATTTAAAAGAAAAAAAAAATCTATGTCTCCTCAAATGAAGTTTAACTCGAATTTCCATTGTTTTAAACCATACTAGTGTTTATCTTGGAAATGTCATCAATACACCTCTTGGGGGGCTGGGGTTGTGGCTCAGTGGTAGAGCACTTGCCTAGCATGTGTGAGGCACTGGGTTCGATTCTCTGCACCACATATAAATAAGTAGATAAAGGTATTATGTCTATCTGCAACTTGAAAAAATTATTTGAAAAGGAAGAAACTGAATGCATGCTTGTATGGAATGTGGGTATCCACATATATATATATATATATATATATATATATATATATGTTGTATATGTCTTGGTTTTGGTCCATGGTTGTGTGTCCATATCTACATGCATATATTTACACTATGCATAACCCCCCACACACACAAAGCATATTTCAAAATAATGATTTATAAAGAATTTATAAAGTAATTTTACTCCTAAAGGTGTACTGAATCGTGCTTCTTAGATTTGAGCCATAAGTTAGTTACTATTAGTCAAGAAGAGGAGTAGGAATCCCTGGCAAGAAAAGCCTAAACACTTCTCCAACATCGTCACATCCATGACAGCCATTGTCCCCTTTGTCCTCACTAAGAGAAACCCACTTCTGTTCAGGTATTGGACAGCCTTGTGTTTCAGGAGGGTTGGGTCTGGCCCTAGACTCAACAAGTAAAAACTGATTAATCTAAGCCAATCATGGTATTTTATTCATATCGGCCAGTTCTTGTTTCAAGAATGAACTATTAAAATTCTTATCAGAGTCCCAAGGGAGCTTTTGGGAAAGGTTTTCTTGGTCTTAAAGGTGGACCCAAGGAAGTACCAAGTCCCCTTCTCCTCTGCTAGACTTTCAGTATTGTTGTATGTTGTGGTAACACACACATTGTGACCTCATGAAGTGTAGCTTTTATACTGAGGATGAAAGAATGGAAAGACAGAGGACGTTAGGTCCTGGATGATGTTACTGAATGATAAAATCATCAAGCTCTAGAACCTTCCTACCTCTGGACTACTTACCAGTTGAGAGAATGCTTTTTCCTTACTGTTTAAGTCACATTAGGTTGAATCTCCTATTGTATGTAGCCAAAAGTGCTGTGACTGATGCAGCCTCTAAAAACATTCCTGTCTAACCTAACAACTTAAATTTTTCCTGAAGCCCTGCTGCTGTATGAAGGTGTTTAAACAAAACAATACTTTAATCATTTTTTTTCAGTATTGGGGATCAAACCCAGGGCACCTTGCCAATGAGCCACACCCTAGCCCTACTTTTAACAATTTTAATGAGGAAAATCATGATGCATTCCATTCCAATCCAAGACATCCAAATAATTCCATAGGTTGAAAAAACTATCAAATAATGAAAACAAATTTGTATAAGTAACATGATAATAAATATCATTTGCACAAAAAAATGGAAGGTTATTAGGGTTTATTGTACTCATCAAAGTGGTAACTGGTGATCATTGGAAAAAGAGTTAAAAGTGTTGCAGGTAAAAGTGTCCAAGGAAAGGGATTCTGAAACAAATTAGTATGTCTGAAGTTTGCTAAAGAGTGACCCTGAGATCAGACACTCTGGAAGGGAGGGAAGGAAAGGAAGCTAGCTGGG
The DNA here is from genome assembly GCA_020662805.1 of Glaucomys volans. NCBI lineage: Eukaryota > Metazoa > Chordata > Mammalia > Rodentia > Sciuridae > Glaucomys > Glaucomys volans. The sequence continues at coordinate 277,404 of JAJEJO010052211.1, read as the reverse complement.
CAGAGTGGTCTCAGTGAAGTCCTCAGCCAATGCTAAGGCTAGCTCTAGAATTGGGAAGGCCCATCCAACTTGTCCTGCAGTGGAGTGAAGGGGCTGGAATTTTACAGCCCCATCTGGATCAGTCATGGGATTTCAGACTGCCACAAAGAATGTGGTAATACCTCGTTCCTGGTGATTCTCTTTATCTTAGGGCAATTTGCAGAGAGGCCCCCACACTGAAAGCCATCAGTGTACTGTACCCCTGAATATCAATCAATATTCCTTCAGTACCTGAGGGAAGCCTACTCTGTATCACAGCCTCTGCTATGGCAGAGCCTTCTTTGGAAGGTGGTCAAAAGTCAGGTATTTGACTACCATGCACACCTTCAATGTCAAATCATACATCCTGGTCCTGATGCTTTTTTCTAGTTCCTTTCCCTAATCCCCGCCCCTGCAAAAAAAAAAAAAAAAAAAAAAAAAAAAGAGAGAGAGAGAGAGAAAAGAAAGGAAAAGCTAGGAGACTTTGAATTTAAAAATTGTTGTTTCAAAAAAGGAATTGTTTGAAAAATAGGATAAGTTTTCAAGTGCCGTTGTGGTGAAAATAAGCGAACAATTGTAATGTGCGGTAAGTTTGTGTATAATCTATCCTAACCACACAACACAAAACACCTTCCAATTTTAAGAAAATCAGATTTTCTTAAAATTTTCCTAGCTGTTTATCAATCATCATCCACTTCCATGTGGATAGTATTGAAGGTTCAGTGAAAAGCACTATCTTGGAAGTAGCCATTTGGAAAGTTGTCATTCTGTGTATTTCTTAAGCAGAAAGACACCTTCAAATAAGCATTATTAGGTTCAGTCTATGACAAAATCAATATCTTCAGCTTATGTTATCTTTATAGTGAATATTATAACCCTCCCAAATATCCCAAAATAAGTCACAGAAAGCCAAAAAATGATGATTTGAAAAAAGTCACTTCTCAACTATAAAAGTCTCGGTTCTGGTACCCATGGGTTCAAGCTCTGAATGACCCATTATCCACAAGCTTTGCAAACCCAGAGCCTGCTGGTGACTTACCTCCTTTGACATAGATCAAATGGTTAACTGACCTTGGAAAAGGGCTGGCTGAGACAAGAATCTGAAGACCAAAGTCTAGACACCAAGTTTATAGAGAGAATGTTGAGAGAATTTGCATGACAGCCTTAAGCCCTAGACCTGAAAGATCCCATCTCCCTTTTACAGGACAGTGAAGCTCATTATGGAAGCAACCTCCAGCAGCTAATTGGTATTGCAGTGCTTTTGAGCTGTGACCTAAAAAAAGGGGAAGATGTAAAAGCCAAATAAAGTGACATAAAGAAATTCCCATCCTGGTCTTACGGTTGTCTGGCGAGCTATTTCTATACTGTATGCACATAAACAGCTCTTCTTGGGCGGTGGTTTAATGTCTCTATACCTTCAATTGCAATTACACTGAATGGAGCCGCAACAAATCTTCGTAATGCCAATCTCATCTTTCCACCTCATTGACAGCTCAGGAAATGCATCTGAAATTCATAGTAGCCTCATAGCCTATGGCAAGAGAAATCCATGCTGCTAAAATTTTATTTTAGAATTCAAGCTGGTTTTCCTCAGTTTAGGATGCTCCATTTTTTAATCTTTTGCTGCCTACCACACTGTATCAAAATAACCAGCCAATATTGTTCAACTGTCAGGGGCCTCAGCTGCCTCTGAATTTTATCAGTACAAATAAATACTGGAACATGTTAAAAATAATCCCAATAGATTGGAGCTAACATTAATAGAATTAAGAGCAGAGCCGGGGGAAATGTGTATAAACTTTGACTTGACAGCCACCCCTTCCTTTGCTGACTTAAGAAAAAAAAAAAAAGGTTGAATAGATATTCAGACTGATTTAATGTTTAGGCTGATAGGGATGCTAGGCTGGGTCCCAAATTTGCGCAATGTTCAAAGAGAGAGAGAGAGATTTTAAAATCCCAGAAAAAGAGATATTTCCAAATTAATGGCATTGCCCGAATGCCTTGGCTCCCTGCACCCCACCAGGAAGGTTTATTATTTTCTGGTAAAATGTTGCTCGGATGGGGAGTGGTAGTCAGCGATGCGTCAGAGCTGCTCTTTGAACACATTAAAAAGCTGAATGCACAACAAAGAACAGATGTTCCAGCATGCCTTATTTATGCACCCATCAGCAATCTTCCAGTGACCACAAAACACAGCCTTTTTTCCCCTCCTCCTCTCCGTAATATTATTTTCTGATAAACTCACCCTCTTTATTAATTTATTTATTTTGGGCCCCAACTGAACTCCTGGGTAATTGTCTATGTGTGTGTGTGTGTGTGTGTGTGTGTGCGCACAAGTGTGCCTGTGTGTGTGTGTGTGTGTGTGTGAGATTTGAAAGTCTGCCTCCATCAAAGCTGAATTCTATTGAACTGTGGAACAGGTGTGGATTCTGCAATTAGATCACATTTCAGAGAGAGAGACACTGAGGGTAATAATGGCGGTGAATTCTTCACAGTCGAATGCAGCACCATAGCGACCAGCAACAATGAAGGAGAAGAGGTATTAGTATTAGGGGTGATTATTTTTAGTTTATGGGATCATCGGATTGAACACAGCCATAAGGCACTGTGAACGTGTGCTTGGGGCTTACCAGCTGTAAGGCAAACTTGTTTTACTGGCACTTATCTGAAATGCCCCACTCGCCCACCCTCTCCTGCACACAATTGGAATGGAAGTAGCGATTAGGAAGTGAGATATAATGCAGATTAAATGTTATGATGGACCAAGATCCTGTTGGGTTATTAAAGCCCATTTGCTCTTGCTGGTTTTAAAGGCATAGCACCTTTATTTAAACCCCCAGCTTTGGATCTCTTTGCTTTGAAAGGTGGGAGGTGAAAGAGCGAGGAGGAGGCTTAGGTGTAGGAAAAGAATTTAGAATCTAAAGAGAAGCAAGAATGTCTCCTCTTCCTACACAAGAAAACTGCATTTTTCAGTGAGTGAATCTAATCTGTGACCTCAATTTGAGCTTCAGAAAAACATGATACATTAATACGGAAAATACTCACCCCCACAAATTGATTTAATAGACTGAAAGCGAATAGTACAAGCAATTCTCACAACAATATCTGGTCAATTTGGGGACTTCCAGCTCTAAGTGATAGTTCCCTAATATATTTGACGTATTTTCCACGAATTAGGAAATAGGTGGGACCAAACTCAGTGGTACAAAATCAGCCCTTGGGAGAGTTCCAGCTGTTCCCTGGGGCATCTCAATGGTACTGTAGGCTGGCTGGCAGCAGCTGCTATCCCTGAAAGAATAAAGGAAACCAGACACCAAGGGAAAGGTTTACACAAAATGAAATCACAAGCGTCCTATGGACACACCAGAGATCTGAGCCCCGAAGGAAGGGATGTGGGTATCTCAGAATGGTATAGATTCTCCTATCCCATGAGCATAGGCCTGGAAGCTCAGACTGTGAGCTTCCATTCTTTGTCCAGCAGTCTTTGAACCCTGGATGGCTTACGGTTCTGGGATCAGCATCATGGGATCTGGAATCACAGCCAACATATTGTCAAGGCCAGAATTTGTTTTCTGGTGCCAAAATGAGCTTTTCTGATAAAAAGTCTGAGTGATGGAAAATGGTTCTGCTGTCCACAATGCTACTTCATACTGAGAACCCTGTTACCAGGACAGGAAGTTTATGTATGGATAGGTGGCCTAATCAAGATTCCTGGCAGAACAGCTGCATTTTCTGGAAAAGAAATAGTAAAGCAAAAGAGATGGCAGATGAATCCAACAAGAAAAAATTGTGATTTTTCTTCTAGTAACCAACCCATTAATTCTCCAGTCACCAACTTTTTTTCTACATTTGTTATTTCTCTCTCAATTAGGCAAAGTAGTTCTCATCATCTCAACCACCTGAATCTTGCCACTTGGCCCTGAACTTGGGTAAATCACTTCCCATCTCTGGTCTAGGTTTCTATGAAATGAGGGATGGGACTGGAGTTGTATTTCACAAAGATAAGCATCATTTATGAAATAAATGTTAGCCAAGAATTGGAGGAGCTGTATTCAAACGTGAGAGTGGGGTCTGGAGAACCACACCCTCAACTCTCATTGTTCTCCTTTATGGTGCCTACACTGCCTCCCCTTAATTCTAGGGCTGCTCAGAACTAGGCATAAAATGTCTGAACAACATGTCATTGAACATCCCTTCCAGAAGAATGTGTGACTGAATGTCTGGGTCTTCCCCAAAATATTCCTAGGCTGGGGGTGAGCGGCAAGGAAATGCCATGCCAGCAATCCACACAGCAACACCCAAGATGGCAGCTGCAGGCTCTAGGATCACAATTGAGCAAATTCAGCTCTGTGGAGACTTTTGGGTCTGTGAGGTCAAACCCCAATTGGATAGCTCCTCTTCACTACTTTTTTAAAGTGACTGACTCAGTTGTCCTGAAGTCACAGGTTTTGCTCCATTTTTTTTTTTTCCTAATTGGCATTGGAACACACATTTTCAATGAGATGTGGCCCTTTCATTTTCTTTGGCTGTCATTCATCATCACCCAGTCATAGCCATATCGATAGGCTAACAATGAAGTGGGGTTTCTCTAGAGTGTTAATCTTATCATTTTTCTCATCCAAGTTCCTTACAACTCCAGGTCCACTCTGGGTCTTATCCAAACATCATATTGAGTGTTTACCTTTAAAGCTTTGAATATATTTTCTTAAGCTTTCTTTTGTTTTCAAACAGCCTTTTAAAATAAAACAGAATAAAATGTAGTCAAATCTTTCCCATATTGGCTCTGTAACAATGTCTTCTTTAGCCAAAGCAACAGGAGAGAAATGACAATATTACTTATAGTTATTGACATGGTGACAACTCCTTTGCAGATGTTATAATGTCAATGTTCTGTGGGCAAATTTGCATTATAGCTTTAACATGCATTGATACACCATGCCATTTAGTCATCTGAGTGAGCACTTACAAGAGGCACGGGTACCCTGTGTTGGCAGATTGTAGGAGCTATTGCCTGCAAACTGTGGAAATAAAGAAGTCGCAGCATAGAATTCTGATCAAAAGCTTGACATCATGGATACCAACAAGGTGCAAATCATAGCTGATGAACCAAGACTTGGTAATTGGTGTGGCAATAAATCAGTAATGGAATTAGCTTGGTAAGGAATGTTGGATTGATAAAGGCACAAATAATTTGATTGAAAGCAAAGAAACATGCTTTTTAAAAATAAAAATCTTCACCTAAATTTAAGTAAGCCTACTCAAACAAAGTATGCTTGCAGTGCCAACTGAAAGCATAACAAAGTAAATGACAGATTATAGGCAAGTATCTTTCAAATGGATCCAAATTGGAATTTCCAAATGGTGCCCTGGACACTGTATTTCACTCCCCTCATTGATGGGAGAGAGCATCAGCTTCAACAGGTTTTACATTAGGCCAAATACATCAACCTAAATACAAGGTATCAATTGCATGTATTTAGCCTTTGACCCCAAATTCTTAAATTACAGTAAGCTATTCCATTCCTACACACTGAAAGAAAATCAACAAAATAAGTGGTAAGACATTTGGTCAAAAGGTATGTAAAGAAATGCAAATTTTCTTTCTGACCTGTAGTGTGTTTAATAAATTATATTGGTGACCCTCATGGCAGAATGCTGACCTCATGGGTCATGCTCACTGACAGCCATCACTCTGGAACTTATTTCCAATCACTGACAATATAGTTGCTAAGGAGTTATTTTTTTCTCTTAAAATATATGTAGAGGAAAAAATGGGAAATTTCTATATTAATGACATGATAATGACATTGTGAAAATAAAATGGTGATGACATATCCACTGTGGGAATAATATGTCCTCAGGCTAACGAAAGCAGCTTACCTATTTAACTCATTAGAGTATTCTATAAACATATTTGAAATGAGCAAGTCAGTTCATCCAGAAATAAAACAATGCTACATTTTCTTTTATGTACATGAAGAGAGAAGATGCTAATTGCTCACCTACAATCTGCCTAAAAAACTCATGGAAACACATCTACAATAAAATCAGAACAATATCATTTCCAGTACCTGCATGATACTCATTGTGGGTGAATCATCCCAAAAGACTTTTTAAAAGAAAATAGAGTTCTGATTCTATGTTTCCCATTAATCTGCTACAGAGTTGGGCAACCACTTGGTTCCTCGGTTCCCCTTCATCAAAGAGAGTCAAGACCAATTATTTGAGTGGAATGTAAAGTGGGTAGGGTGAGTTAAAGAACTTTGCAATTGCACAGATAAAAGGTTTCCTCTCATGGAATTCCATTATTATTAATATTATTGCCATCATCATTATTTATGCTCCCAGCACACGTAGTGTGAAAATGTGTTATTCGCGTAACTGCTATGCCCTCACCATGTCATTTGCAAAATCACCATGTTCTTCTCACAGAAATGTCACTGAAATGTCATTTTTACAATAGCTGCATTATGAATCTGCTATAACTTGAATTGCTTTACAATGAAAATGCAATTTCTTAGCAATTAAAATTATTCCACCCACCCCAGTCAAATAATAGAAAATCGCCTCCCTGTCCAATGTTGCTTATAGTGCACTGCAGAATACTGCAAATTGAACAGAGCATGACTTCCCACGTGCTAGGGAAGGACTATGTCCTAGCCATACCAGTGCTGATCTGAACTAGTGTGGAATGTTACTAAAACTCTCACAAGATTTGAAGATTGTGCTCAGATTCTGTGTTCACCCAGGACTCAGATCACATCTAACTGCAGATAAAACAACACTAGATCAAGGTGTATATGAAACCAATGTCAGGTGTTACTGTGAGAAGAAATTATTTTTATAAATGCAAGTCATTAACATTAGGCTTATTTAAATCCCCTTCTGGTATTAATTGAAAGTTTATTTTCTTAATAGCAACCTCTCATAAACTGTTCACTTGACACGCATTAGTATCATCATTAATAAGAAGGTAGCAGCGTTCGAAGCATAACAAGTTATCAGTGTGCTCATAGGGGAAATTGTTAATGGACATAAGGTCATGTTTGGAGAGATTTTTAAAGGCTCACTTTAAGGGCTCATTCACTCGTTTTCAAATGAAATCCTATGTGGAAAGTCAAGATATAAAAAGCTGAAATGTAGGGCAGTGGAGGTTATTTAGAATGAGAGTTCAGGTCCTAGAAATAACAGAAAATATGTGTTTACAAATAAACCTCACTAGATGAAAAATAAAGATCAAGGGTTGCCCTGGGATGAATCTAAGTATATATAACTTAGAAAACATAGAAGCTTGGCATTTTGGCTTCTCTCCCTAACCCTCATTTGAGTTAAGCGGTTGTGGTTGGCACTAACCTTTAATTTCAAAACCAGGGTCCTTGGAGAGACAAGGTATTGTTTTAGGAATCCAACACAACAACAACAAAAAAATGAATGAACAGAAGAACTAACTCTGGAGGAAATAAAGCTAACAATGATTTTTTTAAAAAAAGGGAGGGGTTTTAAAATAAATTATATTGGATGTCCTTAGAGAGGTTCCAAAAGATATTACCAATATGAAAAAGCTCTAAAAATGCAAAGCATTAGCATCAAACTTCAAATATTATGTGAACTGAGAAGCAGAGTCAACATTGGTGAGGGTAAATTAGCAAGCACTGAGATCAAAATTAAAGAACAGAGACCTCAGGTTCAAAGGTCTCATGGAATACCAAGCAGGATAGATAACAATAACTTTTAAAACACCTAATATCATAGAGTGAAACTTTAGAATACAAGAATGAAGCTTTTAGACAAATGTTGATCTTTTTCATATGTGGAATTTAAAAATGGCCAAACTCATAGAAGCAGAGACTTTGAATGGAAGTTAACAGAGGCTGGAGGTGGAGGTGGAGCCAGAGAAGGGGAAATACTGGTCAAGGGTAGAACGTTCCAGTTAGACAGAAGGAATAAATTCCAGTGAGCTATTGCACAGTAAGGTGACTATGCTCTATAAAAGTGCACATTTCAAAATCGTAGAATATCGTTTTTAAAGAAACAGTAAGTATGTGAGGTGATGGGTATTTTGATTAGCCTGACTTGCTCATTCGACTACATATACATGTTTTAAAACAGCACAGTGCACCTATAAATATGTATAATTATATTTGTCAATTAAAAAAAAGAATAAAGTTTCCAGAGGGTGTTTGAGGAGATAAAAATGGAAACAAAATCAGATTGGAATCTGAGTTCTCATTGGCAAAAGCAGATACTAGAAGAGAATAGAAGCTTAAAGTTTTGAGAGACATTTGTATATAAGTCCTAGCTAGCAAAGCTAGCATTTAGTAAGAAGGCAGAAGAAAAATAATTTTATCACCTGCAGATCACCTCACAAAATGTCTATCTAGCAAAGGGAAAAAAAAAAGCGAGCCCCTGCAAAAGAGTAAGATGTTAGATATATGCAATGAAAGTAAACAAAGAAAACAATCACATTCCTACTTAAATCAAAAGACATTTTGATATACATTGAAAAAGTAATTAACAATCTGGAACTAAAATCCCAAATGATCTCAACATGGGAGGAATTGTAATAAAGACTCTGATTCTGGTTTTGATGTTTGACTGCTGACAATCTCACCATTTCCCCATTCCCTTCTTCCCAGTTTCTGAGAAAGCTGACAAAAAGTGCAGATTGTCCTTCTGATGAGGGCAGGAAGTTCAAACCACACAAGCCTCCACCAGCGTGGAGGACGCCTCCCACCAGCACCAACCCTAGTCTCAATGAAAACAGAACCAATCCTTTCCCTACCCTGAGCAGTGTTGGGTCCAGTGACAGAGCCAAGCGTGCTCTCTCCAGAAAGCCTTGTTGTAAATAATAAATCTTTTTGCATCACACTGGTGGGCTTATGGTATAATCACTCTTCATGTCCAAATCAACATTTGGATGAGAGATCCATGTTGCCTCTACAGAGCAACCACAATAAGAATGCAGAAAGAGATGGGAATAAATAAGGTGGAGGAAACAATATAGATACTGGTTAGCGCTGGAGATTGGCATTTTTAAAAAAGAAGTAAAACTATCTTGTTTTTGTATTTGTTGTATTTGTTTGCAAATTACAATTTTTAAATCAACATATTCAAATTACAAGTATTACCAAAGTCTTAGAAACTGGAAAATTTAAATTCAAAATAGCGGAGAGAGAAAAAATGGAATAAAACGTTCGCCCAATTCAACAAGGAAAGAAAGCAACAGAAAGAAACAAAAAGAAATACTTCTGAAATAGAGAAAAAATTCAAGAACAAGTCCAATAAGGCAATAAATGTGAATGAATCAAAGCCTTTATTAACAACTAAGTGACTCTTAGGCCAAAATAAAGAGAAAAACTACCTCACACAAACAAATAACCACAAAAGAAAAGTTACCTCTGTACTAACAGATACCTTTTAAACTTTATTAAAAGCATCAAAGATAAGCTATAGATATACATGCCCTGTGGCAAATACTTCATTTGCAAACAAAGAAAAAAATACTGTAATATTATATTAGATGAAACAAATTTAATAGCACATTAGAGGATGCTTTATTGTGACATAAGTAATAATATTCCAAAATATTCATATCCTCATGCATATAGTAACAAGACTGTTTTTAAAAGAGATTAAGAGCAAGGACCCTGGAGCCAATATACCTGAGTTAAAATGGGAGTCCCAGCATCCATATATCAGACAGAACATTCAATCTTTGTTTTTTGAGGATTGGCTTATTTCACTTACCATAATAGTCTCCAGATCCATCCATTTACGGGCAAAAGTCATAAAGTAATTTTGAGGATTGGGGGGAAGAATAGAAGTTCATTGAATTTGACAAACGGGAATGAAGTCAAGGGATAGGGGACAGGAATAGGAAAGACAGTGGAATGAATCGGATATAAGTTTTCTATGTACACATGATAATACAACGCAGTAAATCTCCAGATCACATACAACCACAAGACTGGGATCCTAATTAGAATAAGATGTACTCCGTTTTGTATAAGCATGTCGAAATACACTCTACTGTGGTGTCTAACTAAAAAGAACATAGAAAAATTTGGAATTAGTAGATCAGTCTGGGATATCTGTCTACTGTGTGAGAGTTAAAAAGAAACACATAACTATGTTTCTCAAAATGATTAAAGGATTTTGTAAAATAAATAAATAAATAATGACAGTCCTCCCCATTACACTGAGATTTGGGGGAAGTTTTCTCACTTACAGTGTCTCATTGTCTGAATTAGCAAGAGGGGGTGACTTGCACTTTATGAATGTAGTTATTGGGACTTACCACCCCTCTCTCCCTCCGCATCCCTTTGTGGAAAGTCCTCAGTCCCTGGGTGACAGAAAGAGAATTCATCACCATTCTTCAGATGGACACACTTGCTCTTAAGACCCTAAGGCTTGAAGGACTGTCCCACTATTCTGAGTAGCTGGAACAAAAGATTTTTGTTTTGATTTTTTTTTACAGTGTAAAACATACAATAAAGAAAAGATTATTCATGGCTACTTTTTTGCATCTGGGCTCTGGTGAAAAGCCCTTGTTCTGTATGTTACTCTGCTGAAGATTTGCAGTGGTGATTGCTAGACTTGGAGGAACATGCAAGGTAAAAATCAAAGTTGTTTTATATAAAATGAAGGAAACTCACTTTTGACAAGATACAAAGAAATCTCACTCAAACATCTTCTTTTAAAATTAGGTAAGATCTGTGGAATGACAGCAGAACTGGAGGTGGAAGAAACTGCACTAGAAGAACAGAAAGTCTGAAAGAATATTCTCATGTTTGTGGATGTAAGAGAACGGTGACTTAAGATTTCCATGGAAGCAGAAATAACTGATCCAAAATCAATAGTGAAGGGCAATCCAACAACCAAGATTTTGGAGAACTTAAAGGCAGAAACAGAAAGAACTGTGTAGGCTCCAAAATTTTTATAAAGGAAGATTTAGGATATTTAGGGATGACAATCTGGTTGAAAGGGGAGGCCAAGAGATTTGTCGAAAAGCTGTGTTTGCAGAGCAAGCACATGGTTTTTAATTGGATTTCTGTTTATTTTTAGTGGCTGAGGGGGTGGGTTCGATGGTAGGGGTTGTGTGATGGTGGTGGGGGAGGATAAAGTGGTCACTGTTTTTGCCAGCAACCTTGATTTTTGCAAATGAAATGGAAGGTAGAGTGAAAGTAACACATTGCTAACATAAATGCTTTTGTTATTTTTTTTCATATACAATATGTCTGATATGTACTGAAGGAAACTAAATGCAGAAGTCAGTGGTAACAAGCTACCATGGATGCCTAAATATAAAGCAATTTTTTTTTCAAATTCTATATAAAAGGGAATCACTTGATATTCAAATGATATTATCTCATCCTAATAGATGTATGCATCTATTACTGTAACTTGAATAATAAAGTCCAGTTTGTGAAAGGACATTATCCGTAAAGTATCTAAATCCAGGGAGTTAGAGCAATAGGCAGTATTTTCCCTGGTGGTATCTGCCAATCCCTAGGGACCCACTACCTGGGCTTAATGGCCAAGCACCGTGGCAAGGAGAAAACAAAGTCTGGGAGGTCACGCTAGAGACTGTCACCTACAACTCAGACTCCTGCAGGTTGAACCAGGGAAAATCTATCTTACAAGAAGAGGCAGAAAAGATCATTGTCCATCTCAGCTTTGGATTTTTGCTAAATAGAGAAAGACAAATCTCTCTCAGGATTGTCAACTACAAGACAACATTTATGCATGTTTGAGGCCATTTCTGATAACTTCAAGCAAGAAATTTGTATAAAAGTTGTCCCGGGTTAGTAGCATCTGCAGGCAACCAGCATAAATGGACACAAATACTCCATGATAAGTATTTTAAACACAGATGTCAAAAAATTCTCATGTTCTAAGGAATATCAAATAATAAAAATTATGCCACATAGGAGGAGGCGAAATACACCAAGTTAAAAAAAAATAAGTAGACAGAAATGGTGAGATTAGATATCCAAAGGCCAAAGATTTGTCATTAGCACATATACAATATAAAATGAGTCCATTTTATGTGTTTAAAGAAAATTTTAAAGGTAAGAAAGTATAACAAAATTGTAACAGTTTGTCAAAAAAATAACGAAGCAGATTTCAAAAAAGAAACAAATCCTTAAAGTTAAAAATACAGCAATTTAAATTAGAAATTAAAATTTAATTAGGTTACCAATAGCTTAAGTATGTTAAGAAGAGATTAACGAGCTATAAGACAATTTAGAAGATACTGTCCAGAATGAAGCAGATGCAAAGTGGATAACAGACTAAGATACTACCATGATATCTAATTAGGGTTCTGAAAGAAGCTAACATGGAAAATGGAGAGAGGTAGCATGGAAAGGAATAATGGTTGAGACTTTTCTAGAATGAATGGAAGGCAGTGGAATCAGACGAGAGTGTATAGATTCTTGACAGAATAAGTGAAAAAAAAAAAGTCTTCACTTCCATTCACCTATAATGAAGGTATGAAACAAATATTAAGAGAAGATAAGGAAAGCAGCCAAACAGATTCTTCGGGAACACAATTAGAGTACCAGATGACTTCCCAACAATAACAATGGAAATCCACAAACAGTTAAAAATATCTTCAAAATGCTGGATGTAAACCAAATGTTAACTCGAAACTGCATATCTAGTTAAATTAACCTTCTAAAGCAATGGTTAATAAACTTTCACACATTAACAAATTGTGTAAACCATACATGCACATTTGATGCAGTTTTTACCATTGTGATTCAAGGCTTTATCAAGACACAGGATGTTATCATCCATCTTTCTAGAAAACTCAACCAAGACCTTTTCCATTCAACCATCACTTCCCAATCCCCACTCCAGGGTCAGGTTGTGATACTTTATTTACTATAAACTAGTTTTGTCAAAATCCTGCTCTTTAGTATGTTTTATATACTCTTTTATGTAAGGTTTCTTTCAGTATAATGTTTTTGAGATTCTTTCACGTTGTTGCATTAATATGTCACTCCTTGTTATTGTTGAGTGTTGTTAAAAAGTGTTCTGTTGTATGAATATTCTACTCTTTATCCACTTTTCTCTTGATGGATAGCTACATAGGCTGTTTCCAGTTTGGGGCAATTACGAGGAAAAATGTAAACATTTTTATACAAGTTCTTTTGTGGATGCTGATTTTACCTCCTACAATTTCCACCATCTCCCAAAAAGTTACTCAGCTTTGAATCCCTAATGGATCAATCCACTGATGAGATCAGAGTCCTCGGGACCCAATCACTTCCCAAATGCTCCACCCCTGAATATTGCTGCATTGGGGTTTAAACCTTCAACACAGAGATCTTGGTGGGACATTCCACATCCAAACCATAACATCAATAAAAAAGATAATTTAAAAAAATATATACTTGTACATTTGAACATATTTTTTTCTTTTTATTATAAACATCCAAGCAGCAGTACCCATTAGTGCTTTACTGGAGAGGGGATATGGTTACGGGATGAAGAAGGCTCTCCCAGTCCCAGAGGATGGCAAAGGTCCTGGCTACTTCTGACAGTTGAGAGGTACAGAATCTCTGGTCAGATCACGGTCCAAGGGGGAAGACACAAGTCAAAGTCATGAGCGTGTCTCATAAGCCTGGCTGTAGGCCTAGGAACCACCTGGGGTAGACCCTTCACATTCATCATGAACTCTCCAGGATGAGACTGCACGTGAGTTAATTACAAATGAGTCATATTTACAAAAATCTGTACATACATTCGAAGAACTCAGAATTGTCATCTATGTATGACAATTGCTACACCAAAATATTTAATAGCATATAAATTATACATTTTTCTTAATTCTTTCTGAAAAGGTTAATATTTTTAAAGCATATATATGTTACTTTCCATTAGCAAGACCCATGAAGAGACTGAGTAGCCCAACATTTCTTAAGCCCCCAGAGGTCTCGAGCCATGAATGACCTGGCCAGGGGACAATGCTCAGGGTTGGGTCAGGAGCTGACATACTGTGAAGAACAGAACACTAAAACACAACAGAGTAAGGAAGATGTCTTTGGCTAAAACTTTTGCATTAAATAAAAGAGGCAAATAGGATGGAAATAGGCAACCCTGCCAGCCAGGCTGGACAGAGCAGGGGCACAGGAAAACTGGAAATCTGGCTCGAAGAGTGGTGGCAACCAGGCCTGGGCATATACCTGGATGGTATAAAGCTGCTTCAAACAGCTGGGTGTGCCTCCTGGGTCTGGCAGGGACGGTGGTATGAAAAGAATCAGGAGGGGCAGGTGGACCACCCTGGCCACAGCCAGCTAATCAAGAAACTAAACTGGATATAGTGCAAATGTTGTAACCAAGTGCTGTGGACACCCTACCTGCTTGGCTTAGGGTCACAGGGCATTGTGGGCACAGAAGCAGGATCTTGTCTTCTTCCTCCTGGTGCCTGTGTCCTCAGTCACAGGAAGAGCCTCAAGTTTGGGGTTAAAGGAGAACCTATAATGAAAACTGCATATTACCGTTGCGCATGATGTTACATGCCTGAAATCCCAGTGGCTCAGGAGGCTGAGGTAGAAGGATCTCAAGTTCAAAGCCAGCCTCAGCAAAAGCAAGGCACTAAGCAACTCAGGGATACCCTGTTCCTAAATAAAAAAATGCAAAATATAGTTGGGGATGTGACCAAGTACAATCCCTGGTACCGAAAAAAAAAAAAAAAAAAAAGAAAAGAAAAAGGAAAAAAAGTATGTTTTCAAGTAAGATGTAGCTAAAATTAGAGGACAATTTAGAGGCTTCAAATGTATGTGTTAGTAAAAAAAATAAAGGCCGAAAAGACAAGGAATCCAAATTAAGAAGATAAGAACAACAGAATAATTCAAAGAAAGTAAAAGGAAGGAAATTATAACAATAAGCACAAAATTAATGTAAGAGACAGTAAAGATATACTAGAGAAAAAAAAAAAAGGAAAAGTTGGCACTTAGGAAATAGTCATAAAATTGACAGGCTTTAGCAAAATTAAGAAAAAAGAGGAAACAAATATTACTAGCAATAAAAAGTGAGCATAAAATCACAGATTAAATTTTTAATATACGAATAAGATAAATTTATCTTTCATAAGAAATTTAAAATTTTTAAAAACTGAATGAATTCCATACAAAATATAGACACACACATACACACACACATACCAAATGTAAACCTCACCTAGGTGTTTTGTCTGGAGACAGAACATACTTTGTCTCAAAACTTCTCTGCCCAAACTCTAAGTTTATTAGTTATATTTAATTGTTTCAAGTTATTGGATGGATGAATAGAAAATAAAAATTCAGAAATTCCAAGAATTGAAAGGTAGAACCTTGCAGCTATTTCTCATCTCTTAGATGGCAAGACATTTTCAAATTTGCACATAGCCAAGGGCTGATTGTGGCCATTAAAGCACAGCTTGAGAGAAAATATCCAGTCATGTCCTTGCTGTCACACCTGTGTTAAAGCTTCTGACTAGATTAAGATTGCCTCCTGGGCTAGGGATATAGATCAGTTGGTAGAGTGCTTGCCTTGTATGCACAAGGCCTTGGATTCAATCTCCAGCACCGCAAAAAAAAAAAAAAAAAAAAAAAAGAAAGAAAGAAAGAAAAAAAAAAAAGGTTGCCTCCTATTTCAGATTTTCCAACTCCTTGGCTTATACCCAAAGGACTTAAAATCAGCATACTACAGTGATGCAGCCACATCAATGCTTATAGCAGCTCAATTCACTATAGCTAAGCTATGTTACCAACCTAGGTGTCCTTCAACAGATGAATGAATAAAGAAAATGGGATACATATATACACAATGTAATATTACTCAGTCATAAAAAAGAATGAAATTACGGCATTTGCCAGTACATGGATGGAAATGGAGAATATCATGCTAAATGAAATAAGCCTGTCCCCAAAAACAAAAGACTGAACGTTCTCTCTGATATGTGGATGATGATTCAGAAGGGAGGGTAGGGAGGGGAAGTATAGCAGTTCATTGGATTAGACAAACAGGAACGAAGGGAAGGGAGGAGGGGTGGGAATAGGAAAGACAGTAGAATGCATCTGACATATTTTCCTATGTTCATATATGAATACATGACCTGTATAACTGCACATCATGTTCAGCCACGAAAATGGGATCAAAATTGTAATGGGTTTCACTTTGTGTATGTATAATATGTCCAAATACACCCTACTGTCATGTATATCTAAAAGCAAATAAAAAATTAAAAATTTTTTAAAGATGGTCTTCTATGAGCCCTTTCAAAAGGACAAAATGGATGAGGAACTAAGATCGAGGCAAAATACAGGACTCATAATTATGTTTAGAGTTAGGTCCTAAAGACAAAATGATGTGCATCATTTTGCAAATGAATGGAATCATTTCTTAAAAGTGTTTGGGAGAATTTTGTTCCCCAAAGCACCAACTGTCTGAGACTATGATTGTTCATTACAAAAGAGTCTGAAACTGTTCAGTACAGCTTGGCTGCAAAGATTTTATTTAGAGGAAGTGGGTTGAAACATCCCTCTTACAATGTGACTGAGGAAAGTGATAGAATATAAAGGATGATCCAATGTGAACAGTCAACAGTCAGGGAGAACCGGCCAAGGAAAGGCTCCAAGGAGCTGTGACCAGAGTCTAAACAAGAAATACTTGCTACTCCCAGAGCAGGAGGACTTACCACATACTTCCAGAGGAATTTCAGAATTGCAATGAACTAGTAACACTGATGAGCTTTCCATTCTTCCCCTTCCAGTGGGGATTCTGTTCTAGCATTAGAAATGGTGGGGTGAGGGGAGAAGCAAATAAATTATGCTTTTTGGACTTAGTTCCTAGAAATAGAGAAATTGAATCCTGATATGATGTAGAATCTCTAGATTCTGGAATTAGAACATGAAGCCATTATCAAATGAGACTTGTAGATATCTTGATGAGCAGGTAGAAACTTTTTGAGATCAAGAGGACTGACTGTGGTAGGCTGTTATTTACTAACAATAGCTATTCCCACTCTGTAGACAAGCTTCCTCAAGGTACAGAGGTTTCCCAGTCCCATTGGCTTTGAGCTTATCCAGGTGACTTGCTTTGACCAATGAAAATATGTGATCTTTGCCACATTTAGGTTATATCATGCCTTTTAAGTTCCTACCTTCGGATATGAAAAGTACATGTGCTGAATATGAACTGTATTTTTAACCTGGGTTCTGGAAAGAAAAGAAACATGAGGCAGAGCTCAGCTGTGCCCCACCAAGACAATCAGAATTAACATGAACAAAAAATAAATAACATTGCAAGTCATTGAGATACTGGAGCTATTACAACAGCAAAACCTGAACAAAATACTCCCTAGCTTATGAAATTAATGTAAACTTATTGACTGCATGACTGATGAGACCCTACAATATGTACAATCAGAAAAATGAGAAATTGCACTTCATTTATGCATGATCTATCAAAATGTATAAATGCATTCTACTATCTTGTACAACTAATTAGAACAAATAAAAAATTAATAAAAACATATGTGAACTTATTATCAAAAGCAAGAAAGAAAAAGAAAAATGAAAATATACAGATCATCTCACAACCACCTATAAGAATCTCATAAAAGTACTATTAAGCTAACCTTGAATTATATTATAAAGATAATACCTCACACCTGTTTGGTTTATTCTAGGAATGCAAGGTTGACTCAATAGCAGAAAATGTATTAACATAATTTATTACATTTAAAAATACAGAAAAAAAAAATAAATAAATAAAAAAATAAAAAATATTTTTAGTTGTAAAAAAAAAATAAATAAATAAATTAATTATGTCTATGTGTAAAAAAAAAAAAAAAATAAAAAAAAATAAATAAATAAAAATACAGAAGAAAAATTAGATGATCTCCATAGATGTAGAAAAAGCATTTAGTAAAATTCAGTCTTCATTTATAATAATAATTTTTAAAAGCCTCTCAGGAAAAAGAACTGCCCTTAATCTAATAAAAGATATTTATGATAAATTTTTACCAAATATCCACTTAATAGCAAAATTGTAAAATAATAATTTATATTAAAAAAGACATATATTGGATGATCTAGGTAGGCTGCACACAAAGGTTAAGAAAAGAATAAGGATTAGAATCAATAAAAAATACTCTTTGCCATTGATGATATGCTAAAGAGCCATTTGAGAAAAAGGAAAAGCATACTGTTACTTCTAATTCTTATCTATTTTTCTTATATTTGAGTGCTAAGAGTGTACACATAAAAACATGAGAAATCTTCAAATAATAAATTAGATTTTTAGGGAGGATTAAGCAATTTTGCTAAATATAAAATTAACAAAAGCCAACTGCACTTTGTGTACTAATAACAAAATAAAAATTAAAAGAGATACAATTTAATATATTAACAGAAACATAAGGTACACAGAAAGAAATTGAATATAACATGTATAAAACCTTTCTGTGGGTTTACTTTAAAATTCAAAAGCCATAAAGGAGATCAAATAAATGGAAAAACCAAATAATCATAGATAGGAAGTCAATATTTTAAAGATGATGATTCTCTCCAAATTAATTTTTATATTCAGTGCAGTGTTAATTGGCATCCCAGGAAGGATTCTGTGTGTGTGTGTGTGTAGAACTCAGAAAGTAATTCTAAAATGTATAAGGGACAAATGGATAGGAATAATCAGGACAGTACTAATCGGTTCTACCAAGGTATAAAACTTTTTATAAAATTCTAGTAATGAGGACAATTTGGTGTTGGTGCACATGTAGATAAATGAACAAAAGAATATAAAGCCCAGAACTAAACCTCTACATATAAGAAGATCTGGTCTTTGAAAGACTGCATTATGTATTCTGGAGAAAGAATTAATTACTCATCAGATACCAGAATAATTGGCTGACCATTAGAGAAAAATCAGTTGTAACTCTACCTTACATAATTACCCAACATCAGTTTCAATTGGATTAATGTAAAAAGCAACACTAAAATTTTCATGTGGAATATAGTAGAATATATTCATGATTTTATTGTGACAAAAAGATTTTTAAGCATAACACAAAAGCACGGACCCTAAAGAAAAGGAACAACAAATTCTACTACATTAAAGTTAAGAATTTGATTATTAAAAATACAATATGTAATAAAGAATGAGAAAAGGCATTTCATTATTTGAGTGAAATATTGTAACATGAACTGAGAGAAGATTCAATTCATGCAAACATGGTTTTACAGAAGGAAGATCACACCTTTCCCATTATCATGCAAAAATGATAAATATACTTAATAATCAGGAAAATCTACTTTAAAATCTTGAGATATTTATACCCACAAGATTAGTAGTAGGAAGAGGAGTAATAAGCTCACAAAACCAAATTCTACCTGGAGCACAAATATAATATTATTTCTCATACTAATGTATGAGAATGGGTGGATTATTCCATAGTGCAGTTGGAAAACTCACTTTAGAATTCCCTCTAAAGCTGAAGATGCTTTTTACCTTTGACCCAGCTATTGCATCCCAAGACAGTACCCTGGAGAATCTTATGCATATGCCCAGATCACATTGCTTATAATAGCAACAAAATTAGAAATTCTAAAATTGTCCATCAACAATAAAATGCATGAGTAAATTGTATACTCATAAAATAGTACAATATATAGTAGTGAAAATGAATAACCTTTGCCTTTACATATCAATGAGATATGATATGTCACTTACATATCAATGTCTCAAAATTCAATGTTGAACAACAAAAACAGGCAGTAAAAGGATCTAATCTTTGTGAGTTTGTTTATATAAGGTGTTAAAATTGACAAATTAAAAAACATATTGCTTAGACAAATATACACATATAATAATATTTTAAAGAAAAATGAGAGTATGATGAATAGAGAAGAGTGGTTAGTTTTAGAAGGAAAAAAAAGTTAAAAAAAAATGGCTATCTTGTAGATCTCCCAAATGTATTCCAATTGGGCCAGAGAGGAAAGCCAACTCTTGTGATGCCATGTGAATAGATATTTGCAGTTTGGGATTTTTAAAAAATGAAAATTGAGCAATAACATTAGACATGGGTTCAAAAAGTGCTTATCATCTCCCCTGGAGAGCCCCAGGTTTTCTCAAAATATAGTTATTAAGTGTAGTATTTAGGATTCTTTTGGTTTTAAGTGTTAGAAACCTAAAAACCTAACTATCTTAAGCAAAATAGTTAAAGAACTGTTTGATTCTACATGGTAGAAGCCTGTTCTCTGAGGCTGGATGCCCCCTATCTACTCTTTTCAGGATACCATGAATCTCCAATAAATCTCACTCTTTTGCTTAAAAAATAATCACTTTCTAGATTTCTAACACTTAACAGCCACATATATCCTAAATAATACAATTGGTAATTTTACCTTGAGTAAAAGACTTTTGATGTCTTTTACCTCTACTTAACTCTGTGTGCCGATCTCTTCTTTTATGTCAAAATATGTTTTAAGTCAACAAATTTATTGATGATCATTCATATTTCTAAGTTTCACCCCTAAGAAGAATGAAGATACTTTCTCTGGAAACCTAGCTTAAATTTTCTTAAATTATCTCAGGGAAGATCTCAAGTTGGCTCATCCTAAGTCAGGTGTTCATTCCTAGGCTGGACTGGAAGCAGAGGCAGAGTGCCATCATGGCACCAAGTCACACTCCTTGCATTGAATGAGAGGCTCCTTGTCACCCCTTAGGACTCAGCTTGAAGCTCTGTGTGTCAAAAATGTCTCTCCTAACTATAGTATCCAGAGTAGATGCCTTACTCTCATTCTCACTGATAGAACCCACTTTATTTCTTTTGCTTTGTTTTTATTGATTTATCTACCTGATATAGGAGGCAGAATAATACCATCCCAAACCTGCTCATGGCCTCATCCCCAGAACCTGCCCTGCTGGGATCAGAGAAAGATAGGATAACAAACAAACAAACCCCCCCAAAAAACATTTTTTTTAAAAGATCTGACATGAAAAGGAACTGCCCTACCATTTATGGCTTTGTTAATTAAGGGAGTGGGTGGTGAGCTGAGGAATTCATCTAAAGATGAAGAAGTCAAGGAAGTGGTTGTGCCTCTATTCCTCTCTTCCATTCCACAGGAAGAAATTATTTTTTTCCAGGAAGAAACACTCTTTGATTTTAGCCCGGTGATATATGTCACGTTTCATGACCCAATGAATTGCTAATCTTCTGTAGTTTTAAACCACTAAATATCTGGCAACTTGTTATACCCCTGGTTATTGTCATTTATTGGAATGTAATTTTCCAAAGAGATGTAATATGTCGGTCGTTTTCATGTATGTGTTTCGTGTGTATGTAGCACAATCCTGGTTCATACATGTTGAATGAATGTGCAGAAAACTAAATGAACAAATGGAAGAACTAAAATATCTATGACTCATATCCAAAAGTATGTGTTGTAGTCTTCATATGAAGTATTCATTTTCCCTCTATTGGAGTCACAAATGTAGAGAATCAAATAGAAAATGAAGCCAATGATCTCAAGTTTCTTAACATGAATCAGAAGGGAAAACTTTAGCTGAGAGAAGGTGAAAAATGAGCCCTCTTCTGAAAAGAGAAGAATTATGCCAAGCCAGGAGAACAATAAAAAATGCTAGCAAATCATAGAGTGGGGACAGCACTTACTCTCTGTTTGAGCCTTTAGATGGGATGTGTTTTCAGTCAGCTGACATTTCCTATTCAATTTCCAGAAAGAGTCCACTGTCAGAAGTTTGGTAAAATACTGGATCTCCACATCAACTCCAAAATGGCTTCCTTTCCTATGCAGGTAAATTTTATGATTTATGCCCATTAATGGGAACTAGTAACTTTTCCAGAAGAAAAATGATGACATATTCTGAGGAATGTATCCTTTTCCAGGCAATTTGTTTTTGAAGAGAATGTTCAAATTGCTCATCAGACAATTCACTCTGTCTCCATGGGTTCAGTAATAGAATACCTTTAGTATTCAGAACCAACTAGTTAAAATGGATAGCTCTCCTTGTCTGGAATAATAAGGGTCTAAGAGTTGCATCAGAAAATAAGCGAGACCTTGCAAGGGAAGAGTTAAGCAATATCATCTGAGATGAATTCAGAAGTATGGAAATACAATTAAATACATACACCAAAACTGTTGTCGGAGAGATTAAAAATGGTCCTTGACTACTTTCATAAAAAGTTGTTCTTCTATTCATACCGAATCTTTAAACCAAGTTAGATAGGTAGATGAAAGATAAAATCAGCAATAGCTGACATCTAATTTCTTAGATAAAGCATGAACATGTGGAATACCTTTCCATGGTGACTGGGCTAAAAGCCAAATTCTGGGACAGAGAAAGTGTATCAGACCACAGAATAGGAACATTCACCTGCTGTAAATCACTATCTTGGTTTGCAGATGAACCCCTCATCTGAAGTGAAGGTCTTACTCTCACTTTCTTCCACCCCACCCCCCACCACATATTTTTAAATCTTTGAATTTCTGCCTTTTTCTTTTTTCATGGTAACTGTGGAGGAAATTATTTTGGATGGAATTAAGTGGGCACAGGTGGTACTACAGCACATACTAGCTCCCAGCATAACATCTGCTTCAGATTCTTTGAAGCATCTTATTTTTACAACAGTTCTCTTTGTCTTTTCTCTCTTTTTTTCTAGTTTTATAGGATTGGATTTTTTTTCTTCCTATTTCAAGTCACTGGAACAGAGAGGAAATGGGGGTGGAGGACAGAGGAATTTCCATATGCTTCGTCAGATGATAGCTTGCAGTTACGTCTGTTGGTATATGAAGCCAAAGTGCTACGCTTTCTAGATTAGCACTGTCCAACAGAGCTTTCTGCCATGATGGAAATGTTGTACATATGGCCCAGTTCTGTCCAATATGGTAGCCACTAGCCTCTATCAGGCACTTAAAGTGGGAGTAGTCTATTGACTCACTAAAGTTTTTATTTTGTTTTACTTTAATTGGTGTTAATTTAAAGAGCACCTGTGACTAGTAGCCACCATATTGGGCAGCATAGTTACAGATGCTTGATAAGCATTAGAGCTCTAGTTTACTTTTTTTCCTACACTTGCATTTTATTCAACTTACTTAAGACAGTGTTTTGAATATGAAAGAAGACATTAATGCTTTTCTAAGCATGATCATGCTATTTCTCTCAGGTTCACTCGACCTCCCTTGCTCTATAACACCTATCCTAGAGTCACATCTAATCTCTTGCATCCACACACATATATCACCAAGAAAGAGATGTCCATCATTTCTATGTATGATATCTGCTACTGAAACAAAATACAAGAGAACAGAAAAGAGGGAAATGTGTGATGGCTAATCTCATAACAGTTTCAAATATAAATATTAGGGAAAGTTTATAAATACAGTTCAGTGTGTACATGTAGAGATAGGAGCAGTCCATTACAGAGTACTTTCACAATGACAATCTTCTGTCCAAAGCGAACTGTATGACCAAGTGTTATCATTAACAGGAGATGGCAAAGCAAATAGAACTGGAGAATTTTGAAAGCTTTTGATCTTGAACAACTTTGGAGTTTGCTGAAAATTTTTGTTCCTCTCAAGATTTATTTTTCTTTCCTTCAGTCATTATTGGTTAAGTGAGTGTTAAATAAATAACTTGCTTTATTCCTAAGTGGGAGGTTGGATCCTGTAACTAATAAAGGCTGTTTGGCTGTGTTACTGGCTGTCTTTCTCTCAGAGGTAAAGATGGTGACGTGCCATTCGGGATCCAACCAGTTCTAAAACCTTCCCTCAGAAGTGTGGTTTGTTTTCTAATTTTAGTATGCATAATTTTTCAAATGTGACCACTACCAACAAGAACAATTTTACTACAACAAAATGTTTCTTAAAAGGACATTAGAACTAACATGCTGTTCCAGTGTCCCTTCCTATTGAGCGCTCTCTTTTACTGTAAATGTCAACATGAAGGAATCTTCATAGGAAGCATGACAGGTATTCATCATGCTCTTTGACTCTTGGGACATAAATTTCTAGTTCCTTGTGAAACATAGCTAAGTGCAGATTGTTTTAGGAGGGAGGTTCAGGGACACTGGCATGCTAGTAGGCAGGTAATCGAAGGCAAGAAAGGCAATCAGTTGGAGTGGATTATCAAGCCAGCTATTGTTGTGAGTGACTGATGTTTAATTTCAGAGATCAGGTGGGAAATGCTATTAAATGATTGGGACAAGGGAATTGAGGTATGTATACCCCATAGCTATCAGTCATTGGCTAAGGAATGCCCCAGAGGGTATGTTATGCAGACACATCACCCAGGCGAAGTAGATTCTGTCAACCCAAGGGTAGGTCTCTGACAAGTGCAGGTGCCAGCCCTTAGAAGTGAGGCAGGCATGTACCATGATGAGGAGATGTTCTGAGGGCATGGGGGCAGAGCATTGTCAGAACCCAGTACATAAATATTATATGAAATAAAACTCTTCTTGAGATTAAAAAATAATAATTTTATGGCACTCCTTTGGTTATTTCAAATATTCCTTTTTCTACCCAGAGGAGAAGTCTAGAACTTGGTGGATTCCATTCAGTACAGAATTTGATGAATTTCTAATAATGACTGCTCTGTATTTCTAAAATTAAGAAAAGCTGACCAGTCCATTGTACAGAAGTGACCCTATATCCTCCTAGATTGTTTTAGCCTCATTTTTCTCCACTGCTCTTAAAGCTTTCTTTATATGTAACAATCTCAAAATTTCAAAAATACCAGGTTTGTAGCCACTGATGGAAGTGTCCTGTATAGAAAAGGCACTGACTCCATTGAACTACAGTTGTGGGTCAGCCAGATTATTGAGATATTTAGGAAAAAGGACATAAAAAACATGGATCTGTCATCTAAGTCATGTGTCTATTCGATTTAATGCAGTTAAAACACGAAATGATTAAACAGTAACACCCCGCACGGCTTTACTCAGAATATGCAAAATTATAAAAGAATCTTACATCTCACTGGACATAGAAGTTTCAGTGTGTGTGTCTTTCTCTCCTCACTCCCCTCTCTCTTTCTCTCTCTCTCCAGAAAGTCAGGATTTTATAGAACATCCAAAGTAAAGAACTTGCATCAGACCACCCAAGCCCTACCCCTGAGGATGATGCAGGTTTGGTGCAGGGTGGCTTATGATGGTGAGAGGTAAGAGAGGAAGGTGATGAGGCCTATCCTGAGCTTGGGGGAGTTACCACAAAGACCACTCAGAACCACAAGCTGAAGAGACAGTTATGATCAGGTGTCTGCTGAAGATCCAAGATGGAGGACTGCAACTGGGCACAGGCCATGACTAGAAGCACGGTCTAAAACATAGATAAGGAAGAGAACAGACTGAGGAGCTTCCTGAGAATGGAAGGCAAAGAGAAGAGAGGAAGGGGAGAGAACTAGGAGGGTGTGATCCGAAGAGAGTGGTTCAGTGTGGTTCAGGGTCTCATTTCGGAATGACTGTAGCCATCAGTTTATAAGACTTAGTGGACGTTTGGGCTTTCACTCACTGGGTTAATAATTTTCAAACATTTATTTATAACATTTCATATATTCATTGTATAAAGTTTGGAGTATGAAGAAAAAAAAATCAAAGAAGAAAATCAAATTCTCCAGCAGTCCACCTTCTTAGAAATGCTTATGTGTGTTTTACAGTTTTAATGTGGACATCAGAAACCATAACATAAGATGTATCATTTTGCACCTTTTAAACTAATACTTTGAAGGGTAATTCCACTGAAGGGTAGCCTTCCACTTAAAGGTAGTGGTAATTCCACTAAAAGGTAATCCATTTGTGAGAAATATTTTAAGAACATAGTATTTGTGAAGGCAAAAATGTCATCTCTACCAACACATTATACACAAGGCCTACGAAAGGACAAAATGTGACCTTGTGTTTGGAATATCACTTGGTACACTTCAGTGTTTGCAAATAGCTCACACTTTTTATAAAATTTTTTATTTTTTCCACACATGTATATAGGGTAATAATGCCTGTCTCATTCTACCGTCCTTCCCATCCCAACCCTCCCACCCCCTCCCCTCACTCCCCTCTGTATAATCCAAAGTTCCTTCATTCCTCCTTTTTAATGCTTCAGGGTTTCAGTGAGTGTCCCAGTAGAACCCAGATTGCACAATCAAACAAGAACAATTCCAGGGGATTTAGTAAAGGATAGCTAAACTCCCAATAGCTGGGAGACAGTAGCAGCAGAGCTTCCATTATTTCTAGACCTGAAGAGGAGAAAGGGAAGGAGGGAGCTGTTAGCAGAACATGGAAGAAAGAAGAGTCATGAGTAGGGGACTACCATGGCAGGAGACATCAGTGGAGGGAAAGTACCACATGGAGGCAGCCCTGTGATAAGGAGCCAGGAAGAAATATTTACCAATCCCATCCTTGTTTTCCTTTGGCCTTCTGTCAGCATTTCCTCCCATCCTTGCTGAATCCAGCCAGAAATCAAAAGTCAAGGAAGTCTTTTGAAGCCATCCAAAATTGGGCAGAATCATTTGGCAGAAATCAGAGAGGAAGAAGAGTAGAGAGTTGAAGACCTCAGTTACCAGTGCCCAAGAGAAGCTTCTTTTCCTGTCTGTACATTCTGGGTAGCAGAATCTATTTTTCATTCATTTAATTATTTACTGATTCAACAAAGATAATCAAACATCAAAGATAATACCAGTCAAAAAAGAAAATCAGGATGGGGATAACCTAAATATCCAGCAATAGGGGACTGTAAAAATTGTGGTACAACAAAGAATGAATGAGGGGGTTCTATACCAATAACAATAATGTGTATCATCCAAATAACTATGTCAGTTCACATTTAATTTTAGTATGGAGACACAGTTACATTTGGAGGGAACTTATACTAAAAAAATATAGTACTCTGAGCCTAAAGATGAAAATATTTTATTCAAACAAGTTTGGATAATTTTCTAAGTGTCTATACTAATACCTTTCTACTATCTACGTTTTTAAAAAGAATTTTTGTTGTGCAATTTGATTCAGTTATGATACAAATTAGATATCCATGAAGAATGATTACAGACTTTAGAAACAAATAGCCAATAGACATAGGCTTAAGCTTATCTTGCAAAATTAATATAAACTTTCCCTTTTTTCATTGATGCTATCTAACTAGTTAGTTCCTTCCTCTAACTTATTTTATCAAGTTTTCCTTACAGTCAAGAGCTGAAAGTTTCAACTGGTCAGCCAAGTCCTAATACAATAGCAGAGTGTACACTGCTTGTTAGTCAGTTTACTGTTAATAGGACAAAATACCTGAGCAAAGCAACTTTAGAAGTAAAGGTATAATTTGGTTCACCGTCTCAGAGGTTTTGGTCCATGGTTGACTGGCACCATTGTTACGGGCATGTGATAAGGCAGAACATCATGGTGGAAGAGGGTGGTGGAGCAAAGCTCTTTACCTCATAGTGGTCAGGAAGGAGAGAGAGAGAGAGAGAGGTACTGGGGACAAGATGTAGTATTGTCAGGACATGTCCTCCCAGGACATGTCCTCTGAGGACCATTCAAATAGGTCCCACTTCCTACAGTTTCTTCCACTTCCCTATAATCTATTCAGCTATGAACCCATCAATGAATTAATCCATTGATAAGGTTAGCGCTTCGCTGGTTAAGCTTTTTCCAAAAGTCTTACCTCTGAACATTGCTTCATTTCTTCACTGGGGAGAAAGCCATCAACACGTGAGCCTTTGGGGGACAATCCAGATCCAAACCTTAATAACTGCACACACAAAACATCATCCCTACAGTTGGCATACACGAGAATAACTTGGATCCCACTTAACCAAGATGATTTTCAGGAAAAATAAAATTTATATCCCTCTAGTCTAGTTCATAATGACCCTGACAAGTCCCTAAGCCAATGTGGCTTCTAATCCTTCTTTGTATCAACCAGAATTGATCAGCCTGGTTACTTTTCAATTTAAATCATTTTCTAAAAAGACTACAGAGATTAAACTCCTTATCAAATCATGAGAATTTTTGTTACTGTGTTTCATGTTGCCAAAAGGTAGGATAAAGTCTTATACTATTGGTTTAAATGAATGGCATTAAACTATGACGGAGTACATGAGTTAGTATATTTGGACTGAAATAAGTACCCTTCCACACTAACACATTTTATTTAGAGTCATATAAGTGAGAAGAGGTAATTTGCAATAATAACAATATGATGTTCACTAGTGTTAACAATCTCTGAAAAATTGGCATTTGCTCTTTATGGCATTTATTCAATACTCCTTCAACTGACAGAAGGTTTTACTTTCCCAAGAGGAAAGAGAAGTAAAATCTTCCAGGGAAAATAGTGTGTTTATTGTGGCTAGGTGCTTCTATTTTCTTAGCCTAGTGAAATGCTGTGACAAATTTCCTTCTGGAAGCAAAACTTGACATTATGTATACAAAACCCAGGTAACTGTGATTGTAAATCATTCCTCCTTAGATATTAAGGTGCTATTTGTGAGTAAACTCAAAAAGTGAATTTACAGTTATCTTTAAGAAACTGATTTATTACAAAGCAAGGAATCACTATAAATATTTAAATAACAAACTGATACTTTCCAAAATTATCCCCTAACCAATTCAAGTATCTCTCTTAGTTTGGGACAATTTTTTTCCCCTATGATTGAAAAAAAAAATAATGGATTCTTAAGAAAAATTCTCAGACTACTGCATATGGAGCAACAAAGCCACGTGGAAACTTTGTCCCATTTTTGTCCCCTCTTTGTCTACCCTTCAAGAACTTCAGTAAATTATTAGTAAGCTTTATTTTAGTTAATTTTTTTATGTCACACACTTTGTCCATAGCGGGGGGGGGGGGGATTGAGAGAACACGTGTTTAGGACCGTGGCCATTTTAAACTAAGGGGACGCCAAATCACAAACAGTCGTGCAGCTGATCCACTTTGCAATGTTGTCACACATGCCTAACAAAATATTGTACTAGCGACACAATCGCCGTATTCTGCACTGGTAATTAACCTTGTAAAGTTATTTTAAATAAGCCTCATGCATATGTCATAAAGCAAATGACAAATTAAATGTTCAGATATGATTACAGAAGCTATTTTCCTTTTGGATTTAATTCTTTTCCAAGCAGAGCTTCTGTTAAGTAGCATTTTATAGTGCCATAATGCTGGGATCACTGAAGACTCCACACGCCCTTTATGTTTCTTTTTGTTTTCTTTCTTTTGGGGTGAATCCTGGGGTCATGATCTACTTCATCCAAAGTCACACGACTAGTTTGTGATAGAATCAGTCAGTAGATTCTCCTGACCTTGAGGTGAATAGTCTTTGTTCTGGTCTTTGTCTTACTGGATTAAGCATATGGCCCAATTGAGGAAAGGAAACATTTGGCCTTATGGATTAAAAACAAGCATATGTATTTGCCTCTGAAAAATGTCCAAGATTCACTCCTGTTCTATTTCTTCTTTGCCTTTTCATTCACAACCATGTCAACCAGACCTTGTCTAGGAACAGTCCCAATTTTCCAAACTCACTAAAACTCCAAAATTTCTTTCATGGTAACTAATGCACTCTGGCTTAGTCACATGATTCAGTACCATCCTATTGTTAATTTGGTCATTTCTTATCTATTCCACTAGTCTAGACAATTTTTTAAAAAATTAAAATATTTCCCTTTGAAAAGGGCATGGATGATATGTGTGAGAGAAGGAAATCATGAGACACGTGGTATTTCCAGTCAAGGACTTACATAGTGACAAGATGAATACCATGTTCACATACATGTGTAGGAAACCAGTGAAATTAAAGGCCGCTGAAAAGACAGAAACTGTGGCTTCCATTAAGCTTGCTCCCCTTTAATATTTAGGACTTTAGAATCATAATTATCAGTGTTAGTGGATTTACTCACATCATCTTCCCTTTGACCCTAATGTTTCTACTCCACAATTACCGTGTTTGCAGTGAGGATAATTGAATGTCACCCAGATAGTCTTTTAACTACTGTCTTTAGCTACCATTTTCATCCTTGAGTTCGAGAGTTCAGAAAATCAGCTCCAAAAACTACAAATCCTTAGTGGCAAATTAACTTAACCTTTCTTTGTTCCAGTCACATAGAGCAGCGCCTCCTGATCTTGAAATGTACTTTGAAGTGGACCTAATTAATTAATTAATTATGATGAGCATAGATTTTTACATGTTATCATGTGTTAGGACAAAGGAAACTGAGAGGTAGAAGGAAAAAAGGAGTGATTTTTCACAGTGACTCGGAGTCTTACTCTCTTTGCTCTGTAGTTTTAACACTTTGTGGGGATGTACCAGGCAGTTCTTACGGCCCCGGTGCCCAACTCTAGTTTCCCTCAGCTGGGAGTAGGTAAATAGGAATGTCTAATAAATGCACCATAACATAAATATTTACCTTTTCTCCCAACCACAGTTGGATGCAAACAAATGCCATCTTTGCAGTCCAAGGTTGGTGGAGAGTACCCAAATAAGCACGTAGAGGGAAAGAGACTGCTCGAGGAAAGTAGGAGTACCACCATTTCTGTCCTTTATCACTCCTGAAATGGGACAGTAGCTCACCCTTTCCTTGACTACCTTTACAAATTTTAAGTGCATTTGATTTTGTGCAGATTCACATGCACAATCACCCGTGCATTTCCTCAAGCAAAAGCACTTTAAGAAAGAGGCTCTCTTATCTGACCTTTTACTGTAATATTTATATTTTGCAATTCATCTCTGTGTGGCTAGGAATGTGAGGGACAGCATTGCAGGCAGATGCTGTCACTGTCCCTCCCAAGCACCCGCAAGCATTGGAGTCTATGCACAGAAGGCTGCTCACTGAAAACACCTGTGACTCTACCTGAGGGCTCTTTTCTGGTTATAGGACTATAGTCAGTCCATGTTCAGATCCAGCCAGAAGTGCTGGAGAGCAGCCTGCAACCAATCACAGATGGGGACTCACAGGATAAACACTCCAACTCCTTCACTCTTGAGTTAACTCTGAAGCATATCCCACATGGTCCCTTAACGTGGCCCAACAGGACCGAGCTCCAGCAGCTCACCATGGTAAATTTACTCAATGACTC
The DNA here is from genome assembly GCA_020662805.1 of Glaucomys volans. Lineage (NCBI taxonomy): Eukaryota > Metazoa > Chordata > Mammalia > Rodentia > Sciuridae > Glaucomys > Glaucomys volans. Next base: position 246,316 of record JAJEJO010052211.1, on the reverse strand, counting down.
ACTGGGTGTTAGTTTCTTCCCCTTCCCTGTTTCACTTCTTCCCAAACCTACTTTTTTATGGGATCAACTTCCAAATAAATTACTTGCACTCAAATCCTTTTCTCAGATCTTGCTTCTAAAAGGACACAGACTGAGACAAGCACAGTGGTTAAAAGTATAGACTCCGGACCTCATTTCTGACCGTAGCTCCACCACATCCTGACTGTTCTACCTGAGCAGATTCTACAGCCTGTTTCCTGATTTTTAAACTGAGAGGATGAGCAGTAAGATTATTGAGATTAGTTGAAGAAATACAAATAAAGTGTTTCTCACAGTGAGTGTTACGTAGCAAGAATTTAATACATGTCGACTATTTGGTAGTCTATTGCTACTTAACAAATTAGCCCAAAACTTTTTAGTTTAAAAGAACCACTTTATTTTACTCATGATTTCATGGGAAAGATTCTATTGATGAATCTTCCTTGAGCCACTGCATGGCTGTCATCAGAGAAAGGTCAGGCGACATCTCGAGGATCAACTGGTTGGACTTCCTGGATGGCTCATTCACAAGGCAGGCAGGTGATTCTGTAGCTGTCAATCTGATTGTCTGAATTTTTCATGTGATTTGGGCTTCTCACAACATGGTGGCTAGGTTTTAAAAGGGACCAACCCAAAAGTGAGGGTATCAAAAGACCCACCCAGAAACTGAATGCCTTTCCTTACATAATTTCAGAAGTCTAACAGTTGCATGGACACCATCTTCTATTGTCTATAATCAATATTCAAAGACCAGCCCAGATCCAATGGGAGGGGATTTGGACCTTAGCCCTTCAGGAGAGTCATGTCCAGGAAATTGCAGCCATTTTAATCTCCTTTATTATTGGTTTGGTTATATTATTATTATTACCATTTATTGTGATCTGCTTCTTCTGGCTTTAAAAGTTCATCAAATATTTATTGAATTAGCTGGGTGCAGTGGCACATGCCTCTAATCTCAGTGGTTCGGGAGGCTGAGGCAGGTAGATCATAAGTTCAAAGCCAGCCTCAGCAAAACGAAGGCACTAAGCAACTCAGTGAGACCCTGCCTCTAAACAAAATACAAAAAAGGTCTGGGGATGTGGCTCAGTGCTTAAGTGCCCATGGGTTCCATACCAAAAAAAATTTATTGAATTAATACAATTATGTATATAGCAACCCATCATCAACCCCATTCACTCATTACCCAACCCATCTATTCTACCCACAAACTCTCCTAATACAAACACAGTACCTTTGAATTCATTTGATTTTCTCCCTTATTATTGGCCCACCCCTTGTGATTTGTGCCTGCAGTAACTTGCACCTGCACTCTTGTCTCCTGGTCTCCAGCTTCTCCTTTGTCCCATTCATTCTATAGTCAACCCCTAGAGTAATCTTTCTAGGGCTCAAACCTAGTCATGTTTGAATTCTTCAATGCCTTCTCATTGCTTACTCAATAAAATCCAAAGCCCATGGCTTAAAACTCAATGTCCAATCCAGCTTTACAGCATCAATGCTGATTCTTCTCCTTCCTGGACCTTTGGTTTCAACAAACCAGACAACATTTATTCTCCATAGTTGTGCAATGATTTTACTCATTCATGTCTTTGGCCTTAAATATGTCACTTCATTTAAACAACATCAAAACTTGTGAAGTAGGCATCACCATCTTCTTTTACACATGAGCATACTATGTGAACTGAGGACCTATAGAATGGGAGAAAATCTTTACTAGTTACTCTTCTGACAGAGGATTAATATTTAGACAATATAAAGAACTTAAAAAACTTAACACCAAAAAATAATACAATTGATAAATGGACAACTGAATTAAACAGTGATTTTTCAAAAGAAGAAATACAAATGGTCAAAAACTACACTAAGAAATGTTTATCATTAGCAATTAGGGAAATGCAAATCAAAACTACACTGAAGTTTCATTTCACACCAGTTAGCACGACTGTCATCAAGAACACAAACAATAAATGCTGGAGAGGATGTGGAGGAAAAGGAACACTTTTATACTATTGGTGGGACTGTGAATTAGTCAACTATTCTGGAAATCAGTATGGAGTTTCCTCAAAAGACTAGGCATGGAACCACCATGTGACCCAGCTATACCACTCCTTAGTATTTATCCTAAAGAATTAGTCATCTTACTAGAGTGATATATGCATACCCGTATTTATAGCAGTACAAGTCACAATAATCAAACTATTGAACCATCCTAGATATTCATCCAACAAATGAATGGATAAAGTGTAGTATATATACAAAATGAAATTTTATTCAACCATAAAGGAAATTGACAACATTATGTTAAGTGAAATAAGCTAAACTCAGAAAGTCAAGGGTCATATATATTTTTTCTCATATGTGGACACTAGAGAGGAAAAAAAGAAAAAGAAAAACTGAAAACAAAAACTTCTTTAAAAAACAGATGGCACAATTAAAATACTGAAGAATGTTGGATTGATGATAACTGGCATATCTTTAAAAATCACTAGCCAGGTGAAGTAACAATATTTGGCTCATAATTAGAAGAAAAATTGGTCAATATATAGAATAAAATGAAAAAAATTGGAATTTGCAGAGCACTTAAAAATAGCTATTATAAATACTTGAAAGGAAAGCACAAATATAGTGAGGAAACAAATGGAGCCTCTAGATAGAGAATTGGAAAAGTATAAAAGTAAAAAAACTACCAGAGAGAAATGATGAACATTTCCAAAGAGGTCACATATTTCTTGCCAAAATAACGCATGGCAAAAATTAATGGAATAATCATTCCAAAGTGTTTGAAGAAAAATAACTCTCAACTTAGAATTCCATATACAGATAAAGTATTATTAAAATTTGAGAGCAAAATAAATGCATTTTTAAAAAGAAAAGATGAGAAAGTGAACATCAGAAAAGCATATACTAAGGAGCTCAGGCCTTCACTATAAAAGCTACTGAGGAAAAGAAACCGAACTCAGAAGAAACAGTGGAATACAGGGAGTAATAGAAAACAAAGTTAAACAATTAAATATGGCGAACTGCAAATAAGCATTGGCTGTAAGAACAACAAAATAAATAGCAATTCCTGCAATAACCATCATAATCTTTAGTTATAATAGTTAATAATAGTTTATAATGTTTTAATGATAGTTAATAATAATTTAATAACAGTATAAAATATTAGAGAACAAGATTTTGAAAGAGTATGATTAAATTTAAAGGACCCTAAACTCCTTGTAAATTCATTGAGAGAAGTATACAGGTGCTTCTCTTCAAACTTTAACAATATTTTCTCTTCCAAGTATAAACCTTAACCTGTTTAATTTTGCATTTAAAAAATATATTCAAAAATAAAATTTTAAAGGAGTAAGGAAACCCTGATCAAAGAAGGTGGCAGTGATAATACACAGCAATGACAATTCATAGCAAATATAAAACTTAATATGCAAGTATACAATGATAATGTGCTATAAATACATAACTAAAATACAAGTCGAAATATGTCCAAGAATGAAAAAATACAAATAGACAAGCATTTTCTCACTGTTTATGAGAAATGTACCTAAAACCTAATCAGATCCATAGGTTATGTGGTGACTGTGAGGATCAACCTGACTAGATGAAGGAGTGCTCCGGTGGCTGGTAAAGAATGATCTATTCTCAGAGCTTCAGTAGGCATGAGTTCATCCCTCCTGATGAGGTGGTTTTGCTTTTGATTATGATGCCTTGTGTGCATTTGTGAGGGTCTTTCTAAAATAGACAGGCATATGAGTCAGTGGACTGAATGGGGAAGATCCACCTGCAAATGTAGGTGGGTGCCATCCAATGAGCCATGGGACCCACATGGTACAAAGAGGTGGAGGGAAAGTAAATTCTTACACTCTCTCTCTCTCTTCCAGAGGTGGGATGTCCTTTTTCTGCTGTCTTTGAGCATCAGGAATCTAGGTTTTCTAGCTTTTGGACTCCTGATTCACATGAGCATCACCCCCTCCACACACACACACACACGTACATACTCCTTAGGCTGTCAGGCTTTCAACATCAGACTGAGAATTATTCCATGAGCTTCCTTGGTTTTGAGGCCTTTGGACTTAGTCTCAGCCAAACTATTGAGTTTCCTGGTTCTCTAGCTTGCAGATGGCCCATTGTGGGACTTCTCAGTCTCCATAATCAAGTAAGCCAATTCCCCCAATAATCTCTTCTTCTTCTTGTTCTTCCACTTTTCTTCCTCTTCCTCGTCCCTCTCCTCCTCCTCCCCTATCCTTCCCTCCTCCTGCTCTTTTTCCTCCTCCTCCTCCTTCTTCTCGCCCTACCTCCTCTCTCTCTCATATCTCTTCAATCAATTCCGTCTCTCTGGAGAATGCTGACTAAAACAGGTTGCTAAATATCAAAGAAGGAAAAGACATGCTTAGAAAACACTAACAAAAATTAACTCCTATAACGACATCAGCATGAGACAAGATAGACTTTTAAACCTAGAGTATTATTAGGTATAAAGAGAACCATTACTAATATTAAAAAGGACTGTTTAGCCAGAAAGATAGAATTATCCTGATTCTCAACATACATGAGCAAAATTAGAAAGTATTTTAAGGAATGGACAAATGTTCCAACAAAGGTGAAAATCTTTTTGCACACCTTTGAGAACTGATAGTTTAGTCAGAGAAATGAAGGAATTTGCCAGTTTTACATAATGAGTTATGGAGTAAAGATTTAAGGCAGGCTATCTAATCCAAAACCTAACTCCAGTGCATAGATGTGCTTTTCCCTCCCATTCCCATGCATTTGAATCTCATGGAGACCAAGGGGAACAGGGTCTGGGTGAGAGTCAGGGAGACTCTTAAATAAGAGCTTCAGTTCTATCAGGAAAGATAAGACAGATGTGCATGGGTAACAGTGAAGCCAAACAGCAAGGTGAATGTCACCATCCCTCCCATCTTTGCGGGTTCCAATCTCAGGGAGACTTCAAGGTCCAGCTTAAGTGTGCCCTTTGTGCATCGTCCCTGTCCCTCTTATCTCTTTCCATAGCTATGAGACATCCTGCTACTCAGGTTAATCATGGATAGAACTGTTACAAATGCTTTATATATTAATCCACACAGCAATCCAATGAGATAAGTACCATTCTTATCTCCATTCCACGGATGAACAAACTCACACACAGTAAAGACACCACTCCCCTCTGCTCACTCAAAGCCTGTGCCACTACCCATCTGATGGCATGTACCTTTCTTTTTGACTCCACTGCAATTGTTAAAGGTGGAATTTTAATGTTGGCAACCTAGCACCAAAAACTGCACTCTTACCCTATAGGATCTTTAAGAGATATTGTTAAAGGAATGTCAAGTTAAAAAGGAAAACCATAGCCATGTAAGGATCTTGCCCTCGCATGATCACAAACAATGACAGTTGTCTCTGGATTCAGTTCCTTCCAGTAGTAGCAGTGAACATTCCCCTGATCCTCCACCATTTATGTCAACTTTGGCCATATGATTTGTTTTAGCCAATGGTATTCAGGTGGATATGATGGTGTGCCAATTCACACATAGGCCTTGGAATGTTTTCTGTGTTTTTCACTCATCTTTCTTGCATTTGGGCCATTTCCATGAGAAAACCATGCCTTCACTAGCTAGTGATCCAAAATTTAGGAGAGATTCCCACAAGAGAAACAGACCCAACCTGCAGCTTGTAGCCAAGCCAAAGACCAACTGAACAACAGACACTGGAATAAATAATCTTAAGCAATTGTACTGCAGTGGTTTGTTACACAGCATTATTGCAGCAATAGCTAACTGTTACAGACTGGCACCAGGGGTTGCAGCATTTACTTTACCATCAATGACTATTGCCTTTCTAACAGAAGAAATGTCTAATTTAGGGTCCAAATTAGAATAAATGTTCAAATCAGAAAAGATATACTTGGGAGTTTTTATTTTCTGCCACGTTGGCATTTCACTCACATATTAAAAGTCCCCGAAATATCGCTTGTTGGCTGTGCTGTCACGATCCGTTCTATAGACATTTTGATGCACTTTATTACAAACTTTAAAATCATATTAGCAGCTGTTATTTTATATCACAATGGATTAATAAGATGCATTTTCACAAATAAGACACATTTTAGATAGTTTTGAAAAAATTTCAGTGTGAAAATCTTATGCCAGGATTCCACATTTTAAATGACACATTTCCAAATAGCCTAAAGTGAAAATGCTCAAGTAATATGCCTATTTGTACTGTGCTTGAAACTATCAGCCCCCCAACAACCCAGGAAACACGTAACCTTCCTACATATTGTGCTGTTTTCTATTGTAGCATATGACATCCAGGAAGATAGATTTTATTTTGGTTCTTGTTGCAGGAGAGCTCAGTGAGTCATACTGAAAAACAGCATCACAAAAATGAAATAAATATTTTTTCAGTCTTCAATTGTGATATTTGAACAATGTACATGAGAATGATCAGAAGCACATTTAGTCCCCTTCAAATATAAGAATAATAGAATGTTCTATTGCCTTTTCATGTGGAATAATTAGGAAAGATAAGGTTTTTTTTTTTTTCTTGGAGGCAATCCTGCTTCCTATGGTGTTGCTAAGGAATAAGGAATTTTCCTTCCAACTGATCTTAAAAGAGATATCTAAGATCTATATCGCCTGTTTATGGATTACAGCTAACTTTATAGTCGTGCGTAAACTGTACATTTGAGTGCAGTAAGACACATCCCCTGTCTCACAATAAAAATATTATGGAACATTATATTTCCATATAGTAATGGTACTCTTATTTTACTAGGAGAAAGGTACAGTACTAATTTAATTGACTAACATAAAAGTCTCTCAAGTAAGATCAATACTTTATTTTCTCAACAGTTTTCATGAACAAAGATTTAATTCCACCTGCACTCCTTAGCTCCTGAGATGGGGCTAAGGGGCAGGCCTGCTGACCACCTGCTTTCTGTGGCCCAGATGTGAAATCTGCCCAGCAATTTCAGACCACGAGCAATGGATCTCAACCTCACTGCACCTTAGAATCACCAGGGAAGCTCTGCAAAGACACCAATGCCCAGGTTCCTCCTCACATCAATGGAATCAGAATCTCTGGGGGAAGGTGTGGGGTATTATTATGTTTTTAAAGCTCCCCTGGTGATTCAGTGTGCCAGCTTTGCCATCCATTGACTTGGGCTTTGGATTTTAGGGAGACGGACATAAGCTAAGATCTCAAGCAGACAGGCTCACTTGGTGCCTGCCCTGCATTCCTGCTCTGGTTGCTAAGAGCAGAAATTCCCTGCCTGGTGCCCATGCTAAGCAGGGAGTTTTGTTTCTTGTGGTGGTTTGTGGTGGTGGTAGTGCATTTTTTTCCCTTTGTACACTGTAGATCTTTATTGCTATTGCTTCAATGATTTTGAGTGCAAAACTCCCATTGACATCGGTGGGGGTGCTGCTCCTGGAACGAGCTTGGAATTCACAATTGAGAGCTCCTTGGTGCAGTTGGAGAGGGAATCTTGCCCTGAGCTTTTTACATGCACCAGGGCTTAGAATTCTTTCTTTTACATTCTTCATTTTAATTTTGCAGCCTCATGTCTGTGCCCTGGTATTGTGAATTTTGACTTCAAAGTGAAGCCTTTACTTTCTCGAAATTTTGCATGTATTGTCATTCTCTCTCTGGGTCTCATTGAGGTCCACTCTAGGTAGTTATCCCTTTGAGTCAGCTTGAGAGAGAGAAAAGAAACAGATCCAATTTCATTCCTGACCAGGGTCAATCTTGTGCCAATGAGGTCAGTAGGCTAGAACTCACATTCCTCCTCAATACAATGGGCAAATCAGAGAAATTTTTCAGGTCCTTTGGATAAGGAGGTTATAAAGCTGAATATGTTCCTCAATTATCAAAAGATCTTGTGGAGATGTCCACTGAGTACCTTGTGGTCCATGAAGAAAACTGTATTTCATGAACTCTTTTAATAGAGGAAGGGGAAGTGAGGGGGAATAAATATTGTCTGGAAATTTCTCCAGAATTTCATGGGAGTGATAACCATGAAAAAAGACCTGAGTGAAAAGATGGCCATAAGAGTCACGGTCCTGCCTTCTCTTATTCTTGGAAAGCAAGCCTACCAAGAGTTGATACTTCTCCATCAACCAAGGTGGCTATTTTAAATTGACAGGGGGGACCCCTTTCCCCAGAAGCACCACCAGAATTCTGTCACATTGTAATGGAAAATAGGAAAAGATAGACTGAGATCCTGGATGTAGTCTTAACATGTACAAATCTGGCAATCCTTAGAAGGGAAAGGGGGCACCCAATCCAACTACAAAAATGGCTTTGGGTACATAAGGTCACACAGTTTCCTGGTTGATCTGTAAAGTAATTACGACAGCACGAGATTATATAACATGGTGCCCTTCTTGTCACTTCCTTAGGAAAAAGTAAAAGGAATTTTTTCAATAGAGACTGTTTGATTTCTACCACTGCCATTTTCTCTGAATATTTTTCAAATCCTCTAATCCAGAAAAATCCAAGATTCCATGACAGTTCTTCATTGTTAAAGATCCGAATTTCTTTGCTTGGAGGAAAATTGATGTTTTTAGGTATAGTCATTGCTTGGTTTTAAATTTTTTGCTCCGAACTCTTGTCATCAAGAGCTGTCACAGTATGGGACTAATTCTGGTAGTCAGATCCCAGAAACCCTGCCGGGAGATTCCACCATGTTGAGGGATTTTCTTTTTAATCTGGGATGCTCTTTGCCAATACGATAGTTAAAGTATTTGAAGAAATGGGAAATCAGAACATAGTTGATAAGTTTCTAGTTCCTTTTCTTTTGCTAATAATACTATACCACTGACTGGATAAGTTATAAAGAAAAAGATTCATTTGGGCTCACAGTTCTGATCCAAGGTTGAGGGGTTAAATCTGGGGGTGACCTTCTTGAGAGAGACCCTGTAGGGCATCACATGGTGAGAACAAAGTGGGTCACGGGAGACCTAGCCAAACTGTTTTTATAGCAGAACTTCTCTAGAGATATCCCATAATCCATAAAGTCGTTAACCAAACGAATGGATTAATTCATTCACAAGGGCAGATCCCTAATCCTCTTTAAAATCCCACCTGGTTTCACCTCTTAATAACTCATAAAAGGGTTAATTTTCAACATGAGTTTCAGAGGGGACAAACAATAGCACATACCAATGTCTTTATTATCTTCAGATGGAAATCATGTGTCAAAAATATCTAGTGTATTTCCTTCAAAAGAAAATTTGGAAAAGGTAAACAGAATTTTAAAAATTAACACAAAACCTCCATATTTTAATTGTTAATTTTTCTGCTTGCAACTAAAAGGGAGTAAGTTGTGACTTGTTTGTTTGAGCTGGTAAATGCTGGACTTAGGCACAAAGTTGGTCAAAAAAATTTTTGATAATAAAATAAAAGGGGAAATTATCAAGGTTTTCACCATATTGGCTGTCCTTTAGTGTTATTTGAAATAGAAAAGACCTTTGAAAAATCATATTTGCCTCGGATTATTTGGCAAAACAAAGCAAGAAGACAGGTCCATTCCATTACTTAAATCTGACCTATCAATGTTCTCATAGCAAAAATGGTCAAACAATGCCAAAAACTTAAAATAGGGAATTTTCAAATTCACATTTGGCTATAAGATTTCCTTACTCTGATCAGTTTTCAAGAAATGGAAAGACCATACTAAAAGACTTAAATGAAGTCTGTGGCAAATTATTTACTTCCAGAATTACATTTTTAAAAAGGGCCCCAAAACAAGTACACAAAATGTGTGTGAATATTCTACTGCACACCTTGTCATTTTGATGTAATAAAAACAGCAAGGTGTTTGCATCTCACAAGCCAGTTCCTCCCTTCAGTACCTAAAGCTTTGCACAAACAGGGAGTGAAAGGTTGCCAATAGGGAGGACACAGAGCAAGGCGCTTGCTGGGCAGTATGGAAGCCCGCTGCAAAATCCCACAACATGCTGAGCTTGGCAGAAGGCTAGGCAGAGAGACCAAAGTGAGCAGCAAGTGGTGAAGGTACAACCACATTTATATTAAATAAGTCAGTTGCATTGCTCAGATGATCAGTAAAAATGGTCTGTAAGAGTCCCCCAAAACATTTATTCATACACTGGCTAAAGCAATGGCTTTCTTGCAAATATGGTGAGCAGGTTTAGAAAGAAAGCATGGGCCAAAAGAGGGATGGAGGAAGAAAGGAATGAGTATGGAGAAAAAAAATAATCCAATAATATATAATTCAAAATCAAGAACAGAGAACTTATGGATCTCAAAAAGTGAAGATCTGAATAACAGAATAAAGAGGCTAACTGGGACAGTTTCTTATCTATAAATGGGTTAAGGGCCCAACCTATGTCTTCAGGCCATACTCTGCCCACCACTCAGGTTACCCATGTCAGGATTCAGCAAACATTTCCATTGGCAAAAGAGAGCAAATACGCTACCCTAGAAGGTCTAGGGGCAGACACTGGAACAATTCTACAAATATGGGTTTGATTGTTTGTCTGTCTTTGTCTTTAAAATAAATACAAATTGTATATTCTAAACTTAATTTTGCTATTTTTAACCCTATGGGGTTTTCCTTCTAATTTCCATGGCCCAGTTCAACACTCTTCATTAAGGACATAGCGTTGCAGATTCCTTAGTACAAACTATACCCCTAATCACACAGAATCACGTTTGGAGATATGGAAAGAGGAAATGGATATCTAGCTACTAATAGTGGGTCTTGACCTACCTGGAAGACCAAATAAAAGAAGCTCCAGCATCTTAGAAGAGCAAAGAGGCTTGAGCTTCTGTGAAGATTTCCTCATAGGCTCTGGGCCTTCGTAAGTCATTGCCTGAGGAGGAGATCTAAGCACAGGTAAGAGGAAAGCAAAATGTTAACAGTATACTACTGGTAATACTGCTTCTCTGAGGAAGACTAGGATTCTGTGGACTAGAACATCTAACAAAGATCCCTTCTACTTATACTGAAACAGAGTGAGACGGCCATAAATTTCTGGAGATGATATTTTTAAAGTTAGAAGAAAATGTGTTTAATTGCTTTTTAATTTTTTAATTTGTTCTGATTAGTTGTACATGACAATAGGATGCATTTATACACTTTGACAGATCATACATAATGGAGTATAATTTCTCATTTTTTTTTTTTTTTTTGGAACCGGGGATTGAACTCAGGGGCACTTGACCACTGAGCCACATCCCCAGCCCTATTTTGTATTTTATTTAGAGACAGGGTCTCACTGAGTTGTTTAGGGCCTCACTGAGTTGTTTAGGGCCTCTCTAAGTTATTGAGGCTGGTTTTGAACTCGCGATCCTCTTGCCTCAGCCTCCCAAGTGCTGGGATTACAGGCGTGCACCACCCCTCCTGGCTCATTTTTCTGATTATACATATTGCAGAATCACATTGGTCATGCGGTCATATATGTACCTGAGGTAATAATGTCTGTTTCACTCTACTATCATTCCTACCCCCATACCCCTTCCCCTCCCTTTAAGACATTAAATTCAAGAGGTGACAACGGATTATCATGGATTTCTGTTTGGACAACCCTTTCCCTGCTTCTCCAGGATCAGCGCAGGCCCATCAAAAAACACTGCAAGCCATATATATCATTTTAAGGTTTCTAGCAGCAACATTTATAAAACTAAATGTAAACAGGTGAAAATAATTTAAATGACATCTTACCTAATATATCAAAAATATTACTTCAACATGTAATCAATGTAAAACATCCTTGGGATAGTTGACAGTTTTTACACTAGATCTTTGGAATCTGGTGCAGATTTACACTTAGCACATCACTGCCCACATTTCAAGTGCTCAGTAGCCACATGTGGCCAGTGGCTACCACAGTGGATTTTACTGTACCAGACACCCTGTGATGACCAGGGAGTAATAAGAAACTGCCAGACACAGCCGTACACTCTTCCCTCCATCCGGCACAAAGCTGCTTCACAAACTGTGAGTTCAGCACAGTCAGCACATTTCACTAAATGGAGACTCTCCATATCACTGATTTAAACATGTGACATGTGTGGAGACCCTGATGATTTCTCTCTGCAAAACAGGAATGATGCTTAACTGTTAATGACTGCTAAGTGTCAAAGTGCAAGCACCCAGCATGACACCTCAAGCTGATCACATATCCTCTTCTTTGTTTCTTTCTCTCTCTCTCTCTTTTAAGGAAATTGAAATTTTTACAAGCTTTATTGAAATTGCATTCTTTTTATTCTTAGGTTTGATATACAGCATACGTGTTGGGAGGCAGGGAACAGGGGAGGAAAGATTCCTACTTTTACAGCTGATGTCATCTGGGAAAAAGTGTGGGACCAGGGTGGGGGGCGGATAAAAAGTCCTCCTTTAATGGAGGAGAAAGAAAAGAATCTTCCCTGTAGCCCCATTTGCCTACCTTGCTAGTGCCTCTTGCTGCCTGGGCACTCTGGCCAAAGGGGTGGGGGTAATCTCCTCAGGTCACCAACTGTGAAATAGGTGGGTGACTGACAGAAGCAATTGAAATTTGCCTTGAAAAACACAAAATAAAAATAAGTATTAGGGTGATCAAGGAGGCTGTTTTCTACTTGTGGGAAAGTGGAGGCAACTCTTAAGAAGTCAGCAGGCAGCTGAGTTTGCAATGCCCCAGGATTTGGAAGACATGACTCAGAATTGCTTCCATCAATGTATTCATAGCAAACTCAATGACTTGCCAGACTTTGGGGAAATTTTAGGAGGGTCTGTCTTTCTCTTCCATCACAAAAAGAATAACAGACCCAGACCATTTGGGCTAGGCTGTCTGGTTTTGAACCATATAGATGGATAATCTCATAGTACATCCCCAAAGGAAGTCAAGCGCATGGGTGTGTCTATACAACCTAAGCCAAAAATGCACCAGGCTGAAAATGTTTGCTACCTCAGTGAACTGCTGGGCTGCCAAACTGGCACCAGAAGACACAACTAGGACCAGTGGGCAGAAGCTGCTGGAAGTAATTTCCAATCCATTATTTGGAAAGGACTTCTAAACATCAAATGCCCAACAATGGTATGGATTCTGAGAGAAGATAGCTTCAAATCAATGAGTCTATCCAAGCAGGAATGGGGTGACCCTTTCTCAGGAAGCTATAGGGGAAACCCTACTGACTATTCTCAGTTAACAATCTGTTAACTGCCCAGCACAAGGGTCACAGAAATGAAAAGGATGCAGTCTCAGGCCTCGAATGTTTATGATTCCACTCATGGTTGGTCTCTCGACTCACAGAGCTAAGTCTCAATGTGGGTGGGTTTGAAGGAATACAGACCAAGCAGGACCCCGCACTCATATGTGGTAGCCTGTTCCAATAAGACAATGAAATCAGTCAGAACACGAGCAATGGTCCAGGATGCAGATCATGCTGACCTTCCTGTCTGGAATCTCACTCTTTCCCAGCTTGGTTTATCTACTATTTTCAGGTGCAAGGAGGGCTCTGCCATGCACATAGTCCCCTCTTGGACAGCCTGTACTCAGGTGACGATCTCTCTATCCTTAGAAACCCTTTTACACCTATAGTAAATGCCACACTTGAGTCATCCCAAGTTTTGTTTTGTTGTTTTTTGTTTTATTGCAGTGCTGGGGATTGAACCCAGGGCCTTGTGCTTGTGAGGCAGGCACTCTACTAACTGAGCTACATCCCCAGCGCCCCCCACACACCATGTGCTTTGTTGTCTCCGAAAGATTATAAAGTTCTCAGGGGCAAACACAGTCTACATTTTCTGTATCTAGAACTATGTCAGTTCTAGGTTTGTTGCATGATGGGGGAAAATACATATTGAATGAACTGAAAATTCCAGAGTATTAAGAATATTGATAAATTAGTATATTAAAAATAAATGACCCTGAACAAGAAAACCAATGAGAAAGCTACTTCTTGGTACTTAGAAAATTCAAACATATACAGGGTAGCACAGGTAGAGATCCTTACTATTGCAATTCAAATATTTGTTGAATTACTACATTAATTAATATTTGAAGCTCAATTCATACATAAGTTAACTAACATTCGGCATTCTGCACATAACTGGTTTGGGTTTGCACCTGCTCAATACAAATGTTTTACTGGATAATATGATTTATTTAAAAAATCCCTATTGTGTCCCTTTTTCCCAAACAGTTTTTCTTCTTGTTTCCTGGTTCACGTATATAATTAACTCAAAGTCTCTTCACATTGTCTAAGCATTTCTTTGGGGTACTCAAATGCCCCTCAAAACATGGGTTGATGAAGCTACCATGCCAAGGCCAATCAAAGCCTTCTCTGCAGAAAGGCTTAGGCCATTCCCAGTCTCAACTGAGAGTCTCCTTCAGTTGGTATATTTCAATCTTTCTCACCTTTCTATAAATTTATTCCACAGTATAGTTTCTGTCAAAAGAGAAAACTAATAAAAATGTTATTATTTCGTATGTATGGAGAAAACACTGAGTCAACCACTCCTGCATTTTAACTCAGAGAAGTAAGTACCCTGTTATTTTTGTGTAAAGATATTTTAAAGCATTAAGGATTTTTTAAAAAAATTATTATTCTAAAATATAATGATGGGAGTAAAATTATATGCTGATCAGGGCTGGGGATATAGTTCAGTTGGTAGAGCATTTGCCTTGCATGCACAAGACCCTGGTTTCAATCCCCAGCAGTACAAATATATATATATATACATACATATATATATATATACACATACATATTTGATACATGCACATATATATTTGATGTGTATATGTATGTGCATCAGCATATATATGTGCATATATGTATATATGTACATATACATGTATATATATGTGTGTATATATATATATGCTGATGAAAGAGAGAGAGAAAGAAATGTAGCCAACTAAAATTTCCAAAACTCACTAAACTCATTCAGAGAAAATTTCAAGAATCATGGCAGAAATCAGATTCACTTTCACATCTTCTATTCTTTCTTGTGGAGACAGATTCATGACAATAATATAGAACAAAGTTGGAGAAAGAAAATGGATGGGCAAGGCATGAATAGTCTCACCAAGTTCTCAGGTCTCACACAACCCATAGGCATCCATAACAGCCTTCCTGTCATGGCTGAGAGACAGAAGATGCCCACACTCACAGCCAGCCCACCTGTGAGAATGAGAACCTTGAGGAGGAAGCAATGTAGGACGCAGATCCGCCTTTGCCAGCTTGGAGTCCTACGGTTATGCTTATTTACTATTCATGTTGAAAGACTCTGGGACCTCGCTGTACCTCTAATGAGAATTCTCTTCCATCTCTGGGTTACTCTACCTTGGATCTCTCTGAGACTCCCAGAAATATCCACAGAGCACAGTGGTTCATGCCCTGATCGCCATTTTTGCCTTGAGAAGAGAAAGCTAAAACCTTCATTCAGTCACCCCCAAGGGGCATCCCCTTTAGCCTTCAGTTCCAGTGTTACTCTTGATGTCAGTCTTGATCCCAGAACAATCAACAGTGACTTTAAGTTGTGCCTCTGACATGTAGAGACCCTGGTCCCTGTTGTGACCCGGGGTCTCCATTTCCATCACTGACCCCAGGTTCAAGGATGGGGATCAGAATTCTCTCCCATGAAGCTGCATTTTTCTATCATAGCTCATGCTGTCTGTTAAAACCTGTGAGTTACACACCTCATTCTGTTCACACACACACACACACACATACACCCCAATATAGCATGGCCTCTTTTGCTGAGGCATCATCACATGTACCATATTTGTTGAAGGATTACTGTATTAAAGACATCCTCAATTTTTTTAATCTTCACAACAACTCTTTGAGGTAGATTCTACTACAAACCCCTTTTATAGGTGACAAAACTGAGGCACACAAAGGATAAGCAACTTCCCCAATGTCATACAGATGGAAAGTACAATGCACCAAGCAGTCAGATTCTAGAACATTCTGTTTTGTGCTCAAGACTACCCCCCCATCCCAACCTTGACTTCCACATCCTAACCAGAGGGAAAAGCCACTACTGAATAGATTGGAGACTCAGTGACTTGCCCAAGGTCAAGGAGAGATGGTGAGAAATCAGTTCCTGTGGTGTTCAGGTAAATTGTGTTAGTAAAGGGTGACAACATTAGGTGACTTGCTTTGAGGTTTTGGCAGAGTCTGGGGAGCATACCTGGAGGACTGTGTCTTTCCAGACTCTCTCTGGATGAGTTCTAGTGGGTTTGGGGTACCTGGAACAGAGGGCTCTTTCTCATCCATTTTCCACACTAGCATCAGTTAAGCCTTAAGTTCACTTTGCAAAGGATTCAGTTCTGATTTTGTCTTGCTGAGCAAGGAGACTGCTCTCACTTTAGTCTGATGTCCCAATGTCTTCTATGGCCAGTGTTCATATAAGAAATTGTGGAAAAGACTCTGGATGAACTTCTGGGGGTCTGGAGCAGGTCTGGAGACTATATTGGACGTAACAGCAATATCCACAGTATCCTACAATATCTATTGGATCCAAAGAGTGTATTTTGAGGATGAAGCTTAGTTTCTGTGCCATCTTGCAATTAAAGTGGAAAGTAATTATCTAGTTCCAAAATGTGCATGAACTAAAAATTGCTGTAATATTTCCCCATAATACTAAAGGGGGTACCAGAAATACCTTATTCCATTTATTTTTAACAGCCCTTCCTCCCCACCAAAGAGGATAGAATTTGTCATTTTGCAAAATACCATTAGATGCATTTTGAACCTCAGTGAATCTAAAGCCTAATTCTATGTGACATTTCTGGTGGTGCATTATATTTTTGCAAAAAATAAAATCCCTTTGATTAAAATTTCACACCTAGCTGAGGACCATGAAACACTGATTACCTGGTCCAGTCCTAGCCCAGCATTGCCAAAAGGTTTACAAACCTCAGTACAACTTGAGGGGAACTTGGCCTAGGCTTCAAGTTAGTGGAATCATTCAAAGCCCAAGGCATTTGCCAGGTGGCCTGTTCCCTGCCCTGTGTCAGCAGCTCTAAATTAGGCACATGCTCTTTAAACCAGCCATGAAAATGATTGGCTGATACAGCCAGAGCCCAGAGGAAATTTGAACAGACTGGCTGTGACTGAGGCTGAGGGCATAATAGAAGTTCAGCACTCCCCTTCTCTATCATACTCTGTGGATTTGAGGGGAGAAAGCAAAGTTTATTCTCTGAGAACAGATGCTTGAGTTCTACCGACACTGAAAGAAATAGAAAGATTTGAAAATGCCCAGATTTGCAAGTGTTGGTGTTATAAAATAGAGGCAGGGGCAATCTTCAGGCTAATGCTATTATAAAATTGTTTGGAAAGCCCGGGGCTTAAACATCTCTAGCTCCATAACCAGTTACTG
Organism: Glaucomys volans; assembly: GCA_020662805.1. Lineage (NCBI taxonomy): Eukaryota > Metazoa > Chordata > Mammalia > Rodentia > Sciuridae > Glaucomys > Glaucomys volans. The sequence goes on along the minus strand of JAJEJO010052211.1, from coordinate 228,972 downwards.
CTTCAAAAAGGACATTAGGTTCACATTTGCATCTTTGAGATAAAGATTTTATGTCAGAAGTTCAGCCCTCTGGACAACATAAAGTCAAAAGAAATGTTGTCTGGGTTATACCAGTTGCTCATGAATCCAGCATTTTGTCTTTGATGATGGTTTGTAGTCCTGGCCCCCATGTAACTTCGCCCTCCAGAGGTTAGGGATATGTGTCTAAAGTACAATCCATAAGTTTAAACACTTCCCAAAGTTGTTGATGTTTTCAACTTGTACAATCTTGCTTATGCTGCCTACATGCTATATTAAATAGTATTTTTCTCATGCTTATCCTTAAACACTTGCTAGTTTCAAGGAGGTTCATTAGTTCTCTATTTACTAAAGGTGGTAGAAAAGTTTCATGATCACTTCTTGTGATTAGATAGATTTTAATCATATAGAAGCCCAGACTCTGCTGGCAAGGTGGGAGATGAACTGACACATGGAAAGATTTAAAGTTGGAAACGAGTGGGGGATACCCCAGAGGTGGTCCAGGGAAAACTGTTAGTTTTGCATCACTGTGATCAAAATACCTGACAAGAACAACTTAGAGAAGGAAAAGCTGATGTTTATTTCATTTCAGAGGTCTCAGTCCATGGTCAGCTGGCTCCACAAATTTGGGCTTGCAGTAAGGCAGAACATCATGGAGGAAGCACAGGTGGAGGAACACTGTTTAGCTCATGGCAACTGCGAAGCTAGGAAGGGATGGGCTGGGAGAAGATACTCCCTTCCAGGGCATGCCCCTAGTGATCAATAGATAGGTCCACCTGCCAGTAGTTCGTTCAGCTATCAGTCACTGCCTAAAAACCCTCCTCTGAACCCTGATGCTCTGAGAACCATGCTTTCAACACATGAGCTTTGGGGGAACATTTCAGATTCAAGTCATAATAGGGTTGAACTGAGAGAATAACACTAGGTTTAGAGAAAAAAAGGATCTATGGAGACCTCTTTTGCAGCCCTAAAATCATGAAGAATCATCTAATAACCTCAAAATAGAGTCAGAATTTTGTGAGACCCTTTAGAACTATTTAGAGATCCTTGGCGGAAATGATGAATGTTGGGGAAAAAGTAATGAGAGGAAGAAATGTGTGGAATCTGGAAAAGAATGCCTGCTAGAAAAAAAATAAATTAGAATTTGGCAGTCATTTGAAAGGATGTAGTAGAAGACAACATCAAGTAAAGGTGATCATTTTTAAATACTTGGAAGATTCTGACCTGAGCAAGGACATAACAAAATAAATACAGACAGAAGACATGACATAGTATGGGGACCAAGGGTCAAGAGTGGACCAACATTGGAGAATAAGTGTTAGATGCTACAGCAAGGCACTGACAGGGGCCCTGTGAATCAGGAATGCATTTGACCACCTGACAGATGCATGGAGGTGTGACCCATATGAGTCCCAGAAAGGAATAGAAGAAGCAAAAAAAAAAAAAAAAAAACCAGCAACTAATGACTTTAAAATTAGAAAAACTAAATTTGGGCTTATTATGCCCAAGAGGAATATAGCCTGATGCACAATTTATGCAAATTGATAAAGCTGATTACACAAATTAGCCAAGGCTTTGGCTTGTTTTTTTCTCTGGTCAATAAGTCTCCTCCTAGCCCTGCTTTTTCAAACTCAGTCTATCACTATTGACATTTACAACAAACCCTCTCGTTAGTTGTAGTGGCCAATTACTTGAGAACACTGAACAGAAATAGTTTCTTATTTTAGGCAAGAGTTCAAGACCATCCCTTGGGAGATTTTTTTAGATTCCCTTCACCTAAACTCCACCAAGTTTTGCTCAACATAATGAAATACACACACATACACACACACACAATTATTAATATGCATCTCAATCTTCAGAGCCATTCTAGGAAGAAGAGTCTATGATTGGTGCTTAAATGTGAGAAACTCAATTTTAGTACAATGAAGTAACCTTTCCAAGGTCAAGGAGTCAGAAGGCAGTGGAACCAGGACTTAAAGCCAAGTCTGAACTCCTATATCAAATAAGGCTTTGAATCAGCCCCCTTTGGCTGGAGAAGTAGGACACACATAACTGAATTGTCTTGTTGGAGAGCTAGCCCTCATGTATGGAGTTTCAGCCAGTAAAAGTCCACTGCAGGTTGGACAGGAAGGCTCCTGGTAGGGGGAGTGTGGTGTCATGGTCAGGGGCATGGGTCACTTGCCTATCTGCACTAACCTCGGGGAGAGAGTCGATGTCTCTAAACCTTGACCTTCTTTCTCATCAGTATAGTAAGGGTACTGTGTTGCAGTACTTTACTTGTGAGTTATGTAATGATCACATGAAAAAAATTGTAAGCATGTAAAGCATGGTGTCTGGCCCGGAGAACTCTGCTAACATCATTAGCTTTTAGGTCATTCTTTGTAATGGACAGAACCTGTGTATTACTTAATGGAACACTGCCTGAGTGCTAACTCCTTAGCACTATTGGCTACTATTCACATGGTGACTCCCTGACTCCTTACAACAGCTCTGTAGGTGGTTTTATTGGCAGCCCATCTTACAGTGGAGGAATTGGGGGACCTGGTGAGTGACGTGCCTGAGGCCCAGGGCTGGTGCAGGCAGAGCCGGGGCTCAGTGCTCCATCAGTTCACAGCAGGGCTCTTGTGCTCAAGCTCTCTGCCACCCACAGCACCTTCTGACCACAGGTTGCTCCTGTTCTTCCCTGCTTTGCTGAGTTTGCACATGAAATTAAGCAACTATTGGAAACCAATCTATTCTTCAGAAAGGTAAAGCCAAGTGTAAATAAAATAGAAGCCGTGTTGCCAAGGATCGTGATTCTAACAGACAAATATGCACTCTGGAAGCCTCAAAGAGATTCCCAAACAGAAAGCCCTGACCTCCCAAGGACTCCTTTTAATCAACTTTCTTCTCATAAAGTTAGAACATTTTCTTTGATGAGACATGCCATTTCCCATGAATGAAAAAGAAAAAAAGTAACAAGAAAGGAAATCCTGTCCAGGGGAAAAAAAATAAAAGCAATGTTTTGTTCTTTTCTCTTAACCCACACACCAGTTGTGAGCTTACTAAGACCTCTCCGTTGCTGAAGGACAATGCTATCGTCCTTCAGTGTGGCAGGACCAGTACTGTCACCAAGGTGCAGATTTAATTTCTCTAGTTTGGCGGCCTGTAATTGATGATGAAGTCACTAGTGCAAGGGGGAAATTGAAGAGGGAAAGTGAAACACTGTGTTTTAGCAAGAGATTTAAATAAAAATGAGCTTCCTTCTTAAAAGGTTTTCTTCACTAAGGATTCCCAAGGCATTTACTAAGCACTTTTTAAAAAATCCACCTGGTAAACAGAAATCATATATTGTTTTGCTTGGTGACTGTTCTCAGCAGTTAACAATTTGTCTGAGGAAAAAGTTCATGACATTTGAGATTTTTTTTAAGTTTTGGATACAGGAGGAAATATAAAACTGCATTAGTGAAATGCAAAGAGAATCATTGAAAAAAAAAGTTGATGTTGCTGAACTAACGAAAGCAGAGTAAGAACTTGAAAGTGGGCAGAGCACATGCTTGATAAGAATTTATCTCCATGCAAAGAAAGGAGAGCTGAAATAAGAGAAAGTAGGAGCAAGTCATTCTGGCATAAAATTATAGCTTTGGAGAGAAAGCGAGACATAGAATTGTATGTGGATATTATCAGGACAATGGTTTTTCCTTCCTTTCAAGTCATGTGCAGAAATAATGTAGAACCAGATGACTATGCCTATGGTAACTGAGATCTTGAAGAGGTCACAATAAAAAATCTAAGGAGTTTTGGGTCCTAAATTACTAAGAAGCAACATTAATGGAAAAATAGGTTATTGGTTCATTCAGACACTTACCTTGCCCTTAGATATAGGAAAGGACAGAAATTCCAGGTATTATCGAGGGAGTAGGTATTACAAAGGTGAAATTCATTTCCTTACCTTCTCACTAAGTTTCCTAGTCCTCTCATCTCATTCATGCTAAGATGAAAGAGCATATCCCTGGAAGCTTTAGAGGAAGATGGTAGGCAAAGTCAACCAGATTTTCAGAGGTGGCCCTTCTGAAATAAACCACCAGTGTGGCATTTGGAGGCTTGTTCATTTGCTCTCTTCATCCTTCCTAGTGCTCAGCGACTGTACCACTCTTGATGAGGTTGTTAAAACCTCCACATTACTGAATCTGGTGGGCTGTTCTGCTCCTCATCTTCCATGAGCACTCAGTGACAGTCCACAGTGTGACCACTGGAAACCTCCTGATGTTCCTGTGAACTACTATGCCACTCCCCCGTATATGCAAATCTTTTCCTACCCAAATTTAAATTCCAGAGTTCCTCAGGCTTGATCCTGCATTTTCCTCCATCTATTAGCTCTCTTCCCAGGGGATCTATCAAGGGCCATGGCTTCCATTACTCTCTACACACCTAGGACCCCCTGACTTATGTCACCACTCCAGTTGTCCTGCAGGGCTTATAGGGATGTCTCAGAGGCACCTAAACTAAGCATTTCTAGATCTTTCCTCTGAACCTGGACCTCCTTCCGTATTTCTCAGCTCTGCCAATGACTTCCCCATCAACACAGCTGCAGAGGCCATAAACCTGCCTCATACTCACTGTCCATCAATTTCCTTTTCTGATATGACTAGGGTCTTTCTCTATCTCTGCTGCCACAGCCTTAGTCTAAACCTCTTCCACATCTCATCTGGAATTCTTCCTAATCATCACTCATGTTCCCTTTGCTCCCCATCCCCCTCAGTTACTCTCCCCATAGCAGTCAGAGTTGTTCTACAAACATGGAAATCTGACCTGGGTACTCTTACTTACAGGTCTTTAAACTTTCTCAATTCACTGTGGATAAAATCTTCAGTCTCTAACATGGTCTGAGAACAAAGGCCTGAAGTTAGGGGCCAAGTCTAACTTTATAGCTTCACCTTTACCATATCCTTCTCAAACTTTGGCTTTATACATTCTGTCTCACATCTTGCAAAAGTCCCTATGCCTGCTTGACTCAGGGTCTTTGCACGTGCGTGGACTTTTCCTCCTACTTGCTCATTAGAGCTCAGTATCATATCATATCTCAATAAAATATTCTGTGACCTCTCAACCGCGGTCAAATTCTTCATTTAGATTTTTTAAGCCTCTGAACTTTTCCTTCACAACACTTATCATATATGTGTTTATCATATATGCACACATATGTCATATGCACTTAATGCATTCAGTAAATAAATATTCATTCTAATGAATATTGACAGGGACCCAGAGTCTCCATCAGGCAACCAGAGTAGTGAGAATCATGGTAGGGGCTCTGCTGTGGTAGACCGATCGCTGACAGCCCAGTTGATGACTTTTCTACATCCACACCCTGCCTGATGTGACTTTGTCACTCATTCATCCATAATTAGAGTTTATTTTCCCACCATTTGAACCTGGAAAGGCCTTGAGATTTTCTTTGGCCAAGGAAAAAAGGGAGGAAGAACTGATAATTCCAAGTCTAGGCTTCAAGAGCCTTTACCTGCTTCACTCTTTCCTTTGGACTCCTGCTTCTGCCCTGTGAATAACCTTGAACTCACTTATCAGAGGATGAGAGGCCCCTTCAAAGCGGATCTAAGCATTCCTAGCTGAGGTATCCTTAGACCATGCAGCCACTAGCCAACCTGGATGAGCTTAGCAAAGCCTGGCCCAGATCCACAGAACAACCCCGATAACCTACAGACTCACAAAAAGCAATAAATGATTATTGTAAGTCACTGAGTTTGGGGGCGATGCATTACCTACTAATAACTGACAGATCTAGTTAACAACTAAAGATTTCTCCATAAGTACATTTTATCCAAGGATAATATGTTTGAAGCTCCAAATATTAAATTATCAAAGAGTAATCCAGTTTCTTTTCCTTTGACTTTCCTTCTTCTTTGCCTAGATAATGCAGGTATTTACGGGATGGTGAAGTCATTACCAACTCTAGCACTTCTGGAAGAATTACAGGTGAAATCCATTGCATGTTTATACAGAAATTTCATCAGAAAAATGCCTCAACAGAAGAGACGTGTTTAGTCTCCATTGATGATGTGGTTGGATATTTTAGCAGGCCTGAGGCTCAGACTTTGCTACTAGGAGGGAATGTGTCAATTCTTTTTCTGTTGGTACTTGAGAATTGAGAGCTGTTAGGTGGAGTCTGACTGTCAATCTGCCTCATGCTTCCTGTATCCTCAAATCTACAGAGAAATGGAGGAATCTCTAGGCAGAAAACCTGGATACTGATGCAGTCAGTAATAACAAAATGTATCCAAAGGACAAGTGTGGTCTTAAGCTTGACCAAATTCTGTTAAGAGGCCACAGATCCTAAAGGAACTCTCAGTTGGTCCAGAGGGTGAGAGGCAGGACTGGTTTCAAATGCAGCCTTTATTGTGATTCAGATCCCATTCTGATTGACTCTCCTAGCGGTTGGGTTGTGCATTGGGGTAAATATCTCCATGCCTATATGTTGAAAGAAAAAAATCAACAAATTACGGGTAGAATAAAAATGAGTATAAAAAAATCAATAAGAGAAAATATGGAGAATTTAGTTAGAATGTCATATAAGGAGATTATTTCTTAAAATGCAAAATTCATAAATCATAAAAGAAAGATTTTGTTGTGATTTGAATGTGGTTTGTTTCCATAGATCCCATAGAGTTAGAAGCTTGGTCCCCAGGGTGGGGTTTTAGGTGATGTGGAATCTTTAAAAGGTGGGACCTATTGCAAAGTTCTTATATATCACTTGGGGCTGCCTGTGGAAGTGATTAAGGTAGTTCTCATGAAACCCCTGAGTTAGATCTCATGAGAGATTGTTATAAAAAGAACATCGTCAGATAGCTAGAATAGAGGGAAGGGAGGGGTGGGGGCGGGTGGGGGGTAAAATCAATAACAGAGTGTGTGACAGATATCATTGCCCTGTGTACATGCAAGAAAGCACAGATGGTGTGACTCTACTTTGTGTACAACCTTGAAACAATAGCTGTACTCCATTTGTGTTCAATGAATCAATAAGTAAATAAAAAAAAATTAAAAAAAAGAACATTGTTATAAAAAAAGATTGTTGCCAGGCGCGGTGGCGCACGCCTGTAATCCCAGCACTTGGGAGGCTGAGGCAGGAGGATAGTGAGTTCAAAGCCAGCCTCAGCAACTCAGGGAGGCCTGAAGCAACTCAGTGAGACCCTGTCTCTAAATAAAATACAAAATAGGGCTGGGGATGTGGCTCAGTGGTGGAGTACCCCTGAGTTCAATCCCCAGTACCAAAAAAAAAAAAAGATTGTTATAAAAAAGCCTGGACTGAGGCTGTAGCTCAGTGGTAGGGAGCTTGCCTAGTGAGGCACTGGGTTTGATCCTTAGCACCACATTCTTGCCATGGTGATACCATTCATCTTGTAAGGCTGTTACCCAAACTGAGCTGATGTTGAGCCATGCACTTGAACCTCCTGAGCTGTGAGCTAAATAAATCTCTTTTGTTTATAACATTATCTAGCCTCTGGTATTTTGCCATAGTAATGGAAAACTGCCTAACACAAGATTTGCACATTTGACTAATAAAATTTTAAATTCTGTTCAAGAAAAGTCACCAGGTACAATACTAACAAAAGAAAATCAATACACAAACACACACACACACACACACACACACCCCTACACAAATACACAGAGAATTTACTTATATTGGAAGAAATCAAAATATACCAAGAATTCGCTAAAACCCAATAAGAAAAAAACAAACAGAGGAAAAGAGAAGTACTCAAATATACAAAGAATTTGCTATAAGTCAATAAGAAAAAGTCAAACACACCAAGTAAAAAATGTACAGAGAACATTTATGGGAAATTCACAAGAGAAATCTAAATGGTTAACAAAAATAGGGGAGGATACTCATTCTCACTAAATGAAGTGTCCACTTTACCCATCTGTTGGCAAAAATTTTAAATCTAATGTTATCAGGTGTTGAGCAGATTGTGGAAAAGTACTAACTACCATAAACTACCACTGGGTATATAAATCTATTTAACCACTTTGGAGAGTAGTCTAGCAATGACCAGCATAATCCAGCAATTCCAGAAAAAAAGTATTACACATATACAGAACAAAAACTTCATTAGTAATTTACAATGCCCTTGCTTAAAATACAAGCTAATTAAGTTGGTATATATTTATATGTATAAAGACATATATAATGAAGTACAAAATAGAATCTGGCGAAGTCTCTGGAAACATAATGTGGAATAAAAAGCATAAACTGCAGATTCACATATGTGAATACTGTATGATATGAAAAATATAGACAGGTATGTGAACATTAGTGTTCATGATTGTGACTGTCTTTGAGATTTAGGAGAAGATAATGTCAGAATATATAAAAAGATTTAAATGAATCTGCATTGTCTTCGATCTTTCTTATGGAGTGGAAAATATCTAAAGTAGAGACAACAGTGTTGAAAGATGTTTGTTCTACATGGTGATATATCGGCATTTGATGCATTTTTCTGTGTATTTTTTGTAGTTAAAATATTTGATTCTATTGTACATGTATTTATTAAACACCAATTGTATACCTAATACAATGCTAAGTAGCAATAACAACGACAACAAAAAATAATTAAAAATAACCCAGGGAGCTTTGGGTCCCTGTCTGTTCCCAGAGGTGTTCTGAAAGTTACAGATAACGCCTATGCATAAAGAGTTCCATGGTTAACAGAAATTAAAATGAAGACTCAGTTCCCATTTTCAAGGCACTCTCATACCCAGGGAAGAACTGACTCAGTGGTGTGTCTATGAGGTAGATGACCAAAAGGTCCCCAACCCCCTATTCCTAGTAAACTGGGTGAATGGAAGTCTTTGCCATGGGTGGCTCTGGTCATTTAGGAGGCCTCAATCACTCTCCTTCATCATCCCTGCTGCCACAACACACCTCCCAAGAGCTTCTTACATCGTGAAATTTCTGTCACATTTAGTTCTGTGAGTATTGTACAAAAGTGTATTCTGTTAGTTACCAAATGCCCCACACCTTTCTGATTTCACTTTTAATTGGTTGCTCGACAAACATGTTTCTACCTGTCTGAAAAGGTCACTATTTCAAAAGCTTCATGCAGGAGGGGGGTGTAATAAAAATCCCCTAAATCTTTACTCTGTTGGGTTGAGGATGTTGGGCAGAAGTCTGAAAACTAGACACATAGAAACCAAAAGGAACTGTTCAACAGGAGAGAGAAAAACCACTGGCCGAGAGGAGATCAATAGTAC
>JAJEJO010052211.1:204699-214699 GCA_020662805.1 Glaucomys volans | reverse complement strand
GTCACTCCTTCCCATTTTTGCTTCCAGACTAGGAGATCAAGCCCTTACTTCCCTTGACATGGTGGTCAGGATGCATTTGTTATGCAGTGATAACAAATAATCCCATAATCTCAGTGGTTAAACACAACAAAATTTCTTATTCATGCACTTAGTTGATACCCATCATGTGGAGCCTTGTTTATCATGATCACTCAGGGTCCTTGGCTAAGTTTTAGAGAAAATTGGATATTTAGTTAATATTTTTTCCTCGTTCCACTTGGGTAAGGAAATGTACAGGACGAAACTATTACCAAAAAATAAAGAAATGTTTCTTTGCTGTATATCCTATTAAATTTATAAACCTACTACTAGGTATATGTATGCATATTTACATATGTACATTTAAGAGCATGTTATTCCACCTTATTCTGTGAAGGATTTGATAACAGTTTTCTTTAATGTGATTTATAGAGGAAAATAAATTTCAAATATAGTTTAATCACGTATTTTTATTTCTTATAGTCTATCTTCTACTGGAATATGTATATGTTAGATGTGAAATTCATTTATTTCAGAGAATCGCCCTTATAATAAGTTGTAGGTTTAGTTTTTATTACATGTGGTAGAAATTTCTAGAACTTTCTGAAATCTGGTTCTCTCTTTCCACATGGGGAAATTACGTTGTATCATTCATTACCATGCCAAAGGGACTATTTAGTTTTGACCAGTGTGTTGTGGAAAGTGTGGTATTGTCACTTCTGGGCAATAGAGATGGATATGGTCCTCCACATGTCCCTTCCTCTGCCCCAATGACCTAGTAAGCCATGTATTTCAGCAATATACTGTTAAAATGAAACTCTAAGTTCTGTATGGCCCCAGCTCACCGTGGCATACATCAGACATGAATGAGAAATGAGCTTTGTTGTGTTAATCAAGGAAGACTTTAGAGGTGTTTCTTACCACAACAAAACCTAAACTATCCTAATACACTATAAATATTCCACATTTCTATGTGTTTCTCAGACTGCAAAATGAAGATAAGAACTGGGGCTTTATACTTAAAATTATTTAAAAGTACAATGAAAATAAATCTGCTTCCAAATATTTACAATAAAGAAAAAGCAACCAGCCATCTCCTATGTGTCAGGCACTGAGGCTCAGACATTTCCCAATACTCCCATTATTCCTAGACTGTCATTCTTTGCTTTTCTAAACTTCACCTGCCTCACCCAGGTATCAAGGGAACTAGGAAGCGTCATCATATTAAAACATTCAACCGAGCTTCAAAATGGCAAGATGAGATTCCAAATACCAAGATGTGGTTAAAATGGAACACTAGTGAACAAAGTACCCTGCAATAGTCCAGCACATCCCAAAACTATTTACCTGAGCAAAAGTTATTTCTTTAGCTAGCTCTGTTTGAAACTGTTGAGTACCCTCTCAGAAAAAAAAAAAAAAAATGGTCTCAAGTGAACTTAAAAGCATAGAGCAATCCTGAGAGATGCTTTTGATTAGGGAAATGAATAAAGGAAACACCCTTTAAAGAGCAGTTCATAGAATTAGCAATTCCCAAGAGGAAGTAGCACACAGGGCGCTGTACCTGTGGCAGAATTCCAGAAGAGAGGAGCATTCTGTGGCGCCAGGCTTGGCCTCTTTTGCACGAGGCACATCATCATCATGATCCATCAGTGGAGAGCTAACTCCATAAATATGTACATAAATTCAAAATCTTAGTGGTGGTATTATTTTTCTAATGGAAATATTGTACATCTTAAATCAGTAGAGGTACTGCATTTAATTTGGAATTCACATTTCTGTGACAATGCAAGACTGCCTTTGAAGAATCCCATTTAGTCTGTGGCTCCTTCCTCTCTGATAATGGATCTTAGTTTTTTTGGTGACTGGAAAGTTGATTATGGTAGGAACCTTGGAAATCATCAATAGTGGATGCGGTCAATAGTTGGGCCAAAGGCTGTCTCTACCCAAAACCAGGATCTTGATTTCCTCACTAATAAAACCATGTTGTTTAGGGGAAGTTCTCAATCTAAGGTAAAATTTTTGAGGGTGTTTGGCATATGTTGGGAGGTTCTAGTACTACCTGGGGGACATGATTAGCATTTCATGTCAGAGGCCAAGATTGTTAGACATCTTTGGATAGTCTCTCTCCAGAAAGTGCAGGTGCTCTCAAAATGCACATGAACAACTTTAGAAAATTAGACACTCTAAGGTTTCCTCCAGCTCTAAAATCATGTAAATTTGGAAGGGTCAGTTTTTAATTTCTCCATGGGGGGAAAACTAATCAGTGCTTGCTGTCTCAGAGGACACATGAAAGGAAGAAGATTGCAGATAATTCCTCATTTCTTTTGCATCTTTTGCATGGTGAAAATGAACACGTAAGTCAAAGCCCCATCACCCCCTTCCATGAACAGAGTCCCAACAGAAAGGCATCCAGATGTCCTTCTCCACAAAGAAAGCATACTGAATATTTTACAACCTGGAGAGAGTAGGGGGCATTTTGCCACAGAAGAGGTGCCCTTTTCACACCACCAGCACAAAGAGTATAAACTAAACTGAAGTCTGAGTCCATTCTAACAGAACTTTGTGGCTTAACTTACCAAACTGATCTTAGGACTACTGTCCAGCTCTCCCTGAACCACAATAGATAATGTCAGTGTTTTCTTAGCATGAATCCATCTGTGGCACCTAATAACCACAAATGTGTTCTCTGATGCTCAAACACATATCCCCTTCTCAAGATGTCCTTTGGAGATTCTTTTCTCTCACTTAGGGGAGAAAATATTAAATGAAATCAGTTGAGGAGGAGGAGGGGCGATCTGCAAATCAACCAACTCCCAGGTGACGATCGTGCCACAACTACTGCTCCCTGAACCTCAATTTGACAATCACCAGTTTAGACAAAGTTTCTTTTAAGTACTTTCTGGGCTGAGGAAAGGCTAAAATTGTTCTGTAACTATAAAGTGCAAAAACCAATGCCACAATTCTACCTCGTTTCTTATGACAAATTTTGACAAATATTGAAACTCATAGTTTCAGAGTAGTTGATAAATATGAATAATAAAACAACAAATTCCATCAGTGGTGTCTCTACCCAGCTCAGAAAAAAGGCAAGTTTTAGTGATAAGAGTTTGTCCTGAGTACTTTATCCTTTTAAAATAGCACTCACACTCTCCTACCTGTTCCCTAACACAGAGGACTGAATTCAAGCTTGGCACAGTGGATTCTGGCCATCAAAGGGCAGCTGATATCCAAGGCCAACATTCCTCACAAATTGATCTAATTCAGGGTGAGTTAGAGAGTGATGAGAGTGCCTATTAGGTCTCATTGAACTTCAGGGTATTCAACTGCCATCAACCCAGGGGAATCAGAATTTTCTGAAGTTGTGACAGGCTGAAGCATTTATTCAGAAGGCTTGGCATAAGGCTTTAGGTTAACATCTTAACTGGCAGGTGCTGTCTCCCAGCAACAATGAGGCAGTAATCTGAATACTCAAGAGACTCCTTATCTGCAAGACAGGGAGAGGAAGACCTGCTTCAAGGATTATTATGAGAACTTAATGAAATTACACAGATGAAATAACTTTGTTGATAGCTGAGTGCTGCATAAGGCAAGATTTTAATATTTAGTATGATCTAATGGTAAGCAATAAGGATTAGTCATATTTTTTTACAATGAGAAATTTCCTATAGCAATCTAAAGGGGTTAGAATTTTCTGAATTACATTTGTGGACAAATATCCACAAAAATATAAAAGATGGGTATACACACACACGTATATACTTGTGTGTGTGTGTGTGTGTGTGTGTTTACATATATATATATGTACGCCAATTGTATCTATTTCTCTAATAGGACATTTCATTTGATTACAGACACAAATTGTTATCCATCTCTGGGCATTCATATTGGTCTCTCTCATCTTCTTTGCAACACACACATCCCACGGAGTTTCTCAGATCCCCAGAATGGAAGTGGGTGTCTCTCACAGGGTGTCCATTCATAATCACTGTGTCACCTAAAGCAGTGTACTGCTTGAAATGCTTTTATGCTTTACATTATGTAGTTTTCAACACTGAAAAAGAATAAGGTTGGAGGATACACATTACCTGATTTTAAGATATACCGTAAAGTTATGGTAATCAAAGCAGTGCAGTATTGAAGACAAAGTAGACATAGAAAACAATGGGACAGATTGTCAATTGATTTTTAAGAAAGTTGGAACTTAATTTAATGAGAAGGATATTTCCGAAAAATGGTGCTAGAAGAACTGAACCCAGATACAAATATTCAAAACAAACCCCCAAAAGCCTATCCAAAAAACCCCCAAATATATTGTTCACACACACACACACACAAATAACTCAAAAGGAATGAGAGACCTAAAAGTAAAACTTGCAAGTATAAAGCCTCTAGAAGAAAGCACAGCAGAAGTGACTTTGCACAAGGCAAAGATTTCGTATATATAACACCTATAATACCAAAGGCATGGTGCACAAGGGCGAAAAATGATTTCATCAAAATCAATTGATAAAAAGGAACATTGCCAAACTCAGAAACTCTGCTATTGGAAGACAACACTGGAGAATCCAAAGACAAGTTAAAAGAGGAAAGGGCAAATTGGGAGATATTGATCAAAGTATATAAATTTCAATTAGGAGGAAATCAACTAAAGAGATCTGTGGTACAACATAGTGACTCTAGCAATAACAACATATTACATTCTTGAAAATTGCTAAGGGAGTAGATTTTAAGTGTCTCACCACATACACACACAGATGAAAGGATGTAAGGTAAAGCATATATGTTAATTAGCATGATTTAATCATTCCACAATGTATACATGTTTCAAAACAATACATTACACATGATAAATATGAACAATTTTTTCCATTACATTTTTTAAAAATTTGAGTATAAATAAGACAAGCTACAGAGGAGGAAATACTTGCAAATCCAATATCTAATTAAGGACTTATATCCTGAATACTTTTAAAAAGAAACTCTCAAGATTCAAAAATAAGAAAACAATGACTTAATTTTTTTTAAAAAGGCAAGATATATGAGCAGAAATTTCATCAGAATTTCAAGGATGGCAAATTGATATACCAGAGATGCTCAACATCATATTCATTGAAGAAATACACATTAAAACTACAATGAGAAACCAATTCATCCCTACTTAAAAGGTTAGAAGTAAAAAAAAAAAAAAATCAGACACTATCAAGTGCTGATGAGGATGAGGAGCCACTAGAACGTTCGTAAACTCCATGTGTGAATGCCAAGTGGTACAGGCTCTTGGGAAGAGTTTAGTCATTTCTTACAATGACAAACATGCTTAGTATATTACCTGGCAGTGGATTTTCTAAGTATTTACCCTAGTGAAATAAAATGTATGTTCACACAAGAACATGTTCACAAGTGTTTATAGCAGCCCTATATATGTAATTGGCCCAAGGGGAGATGGCCCAAGTGTTCCTCAACTGAGTACTAGATAAAATGATATATCCATATAATGAATCCTAGCTAATCAAAAGCAAGGAACAAACTACTAACATGAAAGAATTTCAAGTACATTAGGATATGGAAACACAGTTATACCCAAGGACTGTATATTGTATTATTTCATTTACATGAGTCTTTAAAAAGCAAAAGGAGAGAGATAGAAGTTCAATCAGTGATTGCTAGAAAATGGGTGTAGGGGACAGTTGTCTGCAAAGAAGCTGGCAGGGAAGATATTTAGAATTTTTCACATATCTCTATTGTGATAATTACACATTTGTCAAACTGTATACCATACAATTGTACAATAAAAAGTGCTCATTTTACTGTGTATAAATTATGCCTCAATAAAAATGAAAGACAGTGTTCATCATCCTTTTTTCAAATATAAGATTATGTTAACTATTGACATAATATGCTCTTGATACATTATGGTATATATTATTGAGATATATAGATAGATGATTGATAGATAGATAGATAGATAGATAGACAGACAGACACACATATACTCTTGAACGAAAGTACATGTTTTCTTTGTCATTGTCCACTGAGACAGCAATACAACCTGATATAAGGAGGGAGGCATTGTACCCAGATTGAGAATTCATGGTACTGTAGTAATAAAATCCTTCCCCCTTCCTGTGACTGCTCTTTGCAAACCATAGTTCTAGACACAGTTCACATAAGTTAATTGAAGTTCACTGATTGAACTTCACTTATCCAATCCAGAGCCTGCAGTGAGAATCAGGCCATCAATGTTCCCCAGCAGTGGGAACACCTCAGCCTGGCCTGGCTTGAAGTTGTGCTGAGTCCATGGTTTCTGAACACCTGGCACTATAGGTAAACAGCAGTCAGTGCCTTGCCCAGGCAGATGCCACTGGAGAGGTAGGTCTTAATGACACATATCTCCTTTTAAGCTATCTCAGTGCCAAGAAATGGAGAACTGATAAAAATAGCATTAATGATCTCTGACATTTATTAAGCATTTATGTCCCTGAGTTTTGCAAACATTATTTCATATCATCTTCATGGTTACTCTTCGAGGTGAACAAGATCGTAATCTCCTCGTAGATAAGGAAAAAAGCCATAGAGAAGTTAAGGACGCTTCCCCAAATCACAGTTAGTATATGGCGGCACCAATACTTGAGCCTTGGCTCTGAATCCAGTACTCTTAAGGGAGGGAAAATAAGAATGCCAGTTTTGTGTTTTTGCTTTTTCAATTCTGTTAAAGTATTCTTGGAGGTGCCTGAGAAGCCACTGCAGCCAACTCTAATGGCTCCCAACCCTTATTATTAATGTCATATAGATACATACGTATACCTCAATTTAAAATAACTTCCTTGCCCTCCTCCTCTTTGTTACTGTTCATCTCCCCCCATGCACCAGCCAAATGATGTACCAGGCTGTGTCACTAACACTTACATAATAACTCAAGATCTCACAACCCCTCTATTTATCAAGCAACAATGCTACTAAAAATAACTCCATGCAAACTACATAGGGGGAAGCAATAGGTGGGGGAGGATCTGTCAATACACTTGGAAATGTACCATAAAGAGCAGGGGAAAGGCTTTAACTTTCTAAGTCACAACTATGGGGCATTTGAAAAAAACAAGGGCCCATTGAGCCATGCTGCAGGAGACTGGAGAACTTTTATTGAGGCCAAGAATAATGAGATGGGACAGGGTTCCAGTGACAGTGAGTGTCCCTGAGACTGTGACAGGGCCTGTCAGAAAGAGAGGTGGGTGTCACAGTATTGTATTACACTAGCGAGAAGGATGCTGCAAGCACCCTTCTCAACCTAGGTCACCCTTGGCTCAAGTACTCAAAAGTTTCCTTCTTTTTCACACTTTTCTTGGGTTCCCATTGTGGATATCAGATTCCCCTCTCAGGCAACCCGGCAGGTTAAGCATAAATGGCTACTGGTTATGATTATGTGCCTCTCCACACATTTCAGGGTGACAGTGGCAAGGCAAGGTAGCAAAGAATGGGTAGAGCAGCCTTTTAGAAAAACTCCCTCAAAGTTTGCAAAATACCACCAGCACTGCCCAACTAATGAAGCACAGGAGTATGTCATGTGTGGCTTTTATGTAGTCAGTCCTGTCACCATGCAGAACGGTGGGGCCTGCAGTGTGACACTGCCTCTTCCAGGTACAGCTTCAATGATTTTTATCTCAGCTTGGAACACAAAGTACGTTCTGATACTAATACTGATAAAAGCATAAAGGCTGGCGCCATCTGCCATGGCAACTATCAAGATGGCAGATGCTTTTCATCAGCTTTATCTGAACTTTGCATTAATGGGAATTCAGAGACTGTGGGTGCATTTTCAAAGAAAAAAAAAAAGAGGACATTAAAATGATAGCACTCCTCTGAATAGACCCAATTCATCAAATATCAACATAGTCTCATTGCCTTTATCTCCCTTGTAAGAAAAATAAGAAGGAAAGACTCTTGCTTTGTTTTTGTTGTTGTTTGTGTTTGTATCTCTGTGTATGTGCACTCCAATCCCCCGGTGCCTCGATCCAGACCACTCCCAAGGTAGATGGCCCTGGGGAAATCTCTTGAGAGGGGGCTGTCACCTCCAAGCCACTCTGATGCTGCTGCAGCAAATGGGATTTAAATGTGCAGTCTCTGAAGGCAGGGCAATCAACAAAATCGTGTGTGAGTGTTCAGAGCCTACCACAGGTAATAATAGAGACATTTTTCAAAGTGGAAAAAAAGGGGGGGAGAGGAAAGAAAAAACTCATGCAAGGAGAGAACTGCCTGGAACTGGGATTTATATATATATATATATTTTTTTTTTCCTAAAGTTTACAGGTTATAGCAAGCATTCCTCCCATTATTCATTAGCCTCCATAGAACAGGACAATTTTCTACATCCAGGAAAGATGCTAATCCCTTTCAGCGCACCAAGCTGTATTGATAGAAAAGAGAAAAGTGTTCAGGATATTAAGGGTAGTCAGTGTACTTGACGCTGCTCTGCTTTACTGCGGTTATTTTCCAGAAGGTATTTTTCCTCCTTTTTTGCTTATTAATTAAATCTATATTTTACTTACCCATATGCCCATAAATGTTTATAATTACTGAGGCTTCTCTTATAAGACATGAAATTTTGAATATGAGTACTTTTTCGTTATTATACATTTTTCATTTCTATGCTTTATGCATATGTGTGCATATGTGTATATGTGGCAATACACACATGTATGTACATAAATACACATACGTTGAATATTTATGTATTTAAGCATATTCTTACCTATAAGAATAGTAATAAAATGAGCAGGAGCATGAAAATTCAAAAGGAACAAGTACATGATGGACATATATAAAGAGCAAAAAAGAAATCTTTACAACTGAGTAAATGACTACCAGGATTTGGAAGGAGCCCTTTGAAAATAACTTTTCTCACCCTGAAAGGAGAAAGAGAGGAAAATCAGAACCAGAGAAGAGACAAACAGAAAGAGCAGCCCATGGAGGGCCTGGAGCGCTCCTGTGAAACTTGAGCAAGGGTCTCTGCCCTCTGTCTGGCTTCGGGGCTCCAGAAGAAATTGCAGAGAGCGTGTCTAGCCTGTCCGGTCCAGTGCAGCGATCTAACCGCAGCAGCTCACACAAAGAGCCCGGTGACCCTGCTCCTTCTCCTGATCATGACCACATTGTGGGTTTTACCCCAACATGATCACAAGAATATATTCCCCCTGTAATTTCTTCATATGAAGATGAATTCTCAGATGTTTCCAATGAGGTTTTCTTTCGTTTTTTTTTTCTGAATAAAGAGAGAAGGAAAGAGGGGAAAGGAGGGAGGGAGCCACAGAGAAAGGAAAAAAGGAAGGAAGGGAGGAAGGGAAGGAGGACAGGAGGAAGAAACAGCTGCAGAGACAAGAGTGGTTGCTGATGTGCTTCCTGCTCACCCCTGAATCGCTCATGACACTTCTGGGGTGAGAGTCCAGGTCCCAAGAACATGGCATGAATATGACATGAGCAGAGTTTTTTGCTTTAATTTTTAGTCTTTCCAGTTGTCTACTTTTTAAGCAGAGAAGAACTGGATGGGCTATCTTAACACAAGCAAACAAACCAAGGATTCTATTCCAAACACCTTCATTTGTCTCTTGACGTCTCACTTAATAATTTACAGCTTTCCTTGGTCTGACCTCTCAGCTACTCCGTAAAATCTCAGGTCAAAGCATTATTTTAGGGGAAAGAAAAAGGCTGAATACCATGTTATTCATAAGTAAAAGCACGTTTTAATGGATCTTTTTATTATAATAAATGAATAAATAACCACTTAGTTCTAACAACCCAATTAAGTACTAAGTAAACAATTTTGTGTTTAAAAAAGGAACAAAAAAAAAGGTAGTGTCATGTACAAGGAAATGCTAATTCACACTGGGACTAAATCTCTAGGAATAGGCAATAAACATACACCCTACCAGAACAGGAAGAGCAAGGTGAACATCAAAGGGAGATCAGTAGAGTAGAAGAGAGGTCAGACCAAGGA
>JAJEJO010052211.1:185211-204299 GCA_020662805.1 Glaucomys volans | reverse complement strand
ATTGTCAGCTTGTGTGCATGCACAAATCTGTAATAACGAATCCCACCATTACAGATGACTATAATGCACCAACCCAAAAAAATGAGGGGAAGAAAAACTGGGAGAAGGGTGAGAACAATAAGAAGCCCAGTGATAAGAAAGTACTCAGGCAGCAGAAAGCACCTGGAAACCAAGTTCAAGTCCCAGCTTGGACACTGGCTGGGTGTTCTCTTGTAGACTACTTTCTCAATGCTTGGGGTCTTTTCTCTTTGTTTTTCTTTTCTTTTTAAAATTTTTTTTAATTTGTTCTTCGTAATTATACATGACAGTAGAATGTATTTTGGCATATCATACACACATGGAGTATAACTTCCCATTTTTGTGGTTGTAAATGATGTGGAGTTACACTGGTCGTGTATTCATATATGAACATAGGAAAGTGATGTCCAATGTATTCTACTGTCTTTCCCTTTCCCATCCCCCCTTTTTTTCCCTGACTCTGCCCTGTCCAATCCTAGCCCTGCCTATTATGAGTCAGCATCCACGTATTAGAGAGAACATTCAGCTTTTTGTTTTTTGGGATTGTGTTATTTCACTTAGCATGATATTCTCTAGTTCTATCCATTTACCAGCGAATGCCATAATTTCATTCTTCTTTGTGGCTGAGTAGCATTCCATTGTGTACATAGACCACATTTTCCTTATCTGTTCATCTGTTGAAGGTCACCTAGGTTAGTTCCATAGCTTAGCTATTGTGAATCAAGCTGCTGTAAACATTGATGTGGCCGAATCACCATAGCATGCTGATTTTAAGTATATGCCAAGGAGTCTGATGACTGGGTCAAAAGGTGGTTCCATTCCAAGTTTCTGAGGAATCTCCGTACTGCTTTCCAGAATGGTTGCATCAATTTGCATGGTAATGGTTGCATGAATTTGCTGGTAAATTCATACCAGCAATGTATGAATTTACCTTTTCCCCACATCCTCACCAACATTTATTGTTACTTGTATTATAGTCTTGTTACTTGTATTATTGTATAACTATCATTCTGCCTGGAGTAAGATGAAATCTCAGTGTTGTTTTAATTTGCCTTTTTCTAATTACTAGAGAACATTTTTTCGTGTTTGTTGACCAATCATATTTCTTCTTCTGTGAAGTGTCTGTTCAGTTCCTTTGCCCATTTGTTGATAGGGTTATTTGCTTTCTTGGTGTTAAGTTTTTGAGTTCTTTATATATCCTGGAGATTAATGCTCTATCTGAGGTACTGGTGGTAAAGATTTTCTCCCATTCTGTAGGCTCTCTCTTCATGTTCTTGGTTGTTTCCTTTGTTGTGAAGAAGCTTTTTAGTTTGATACCATCCCATTTATTGATTCTTAATTTTACTTCTTGAACTTTAGGAGTCTTCTTGAGGACTTCAGTTCCTAAGCCGACATGATGGAGAGTTGGGCCTACTTTTCTTCTAGTAGGGGCCGGGTCTCTGGTCTAATGCTTGGTTAGGTCCTTGATCCCCTTTGAGTTGAGTTTTGGGCAGGGTGAGAGATAGGGATTTAATTTCATTTTTTTACATATGTATTTCCAGTTTTCTTAGCACATTCAATTCACAGTTTAATTTTAGTCTTTTCTAGACTTTAAAATAAAGTGTAAAAAAATGAACACAAGAGCCAATAATGCAGGAGTGCTAATAGTTTAGTTTATCAAGTAAGGACATCAAAAATAGTCGTATTTCTAGCCTTGTGCTAGCCACCAATATCTTCTGAGGCAGAAAATGTTAACCTACTAAAATAGGAAGGCACAATATGAGAATAAAGAACATTCTTTAATTTGAAGAAATTTCATTTAGGGGAAACCTCATGATATTATCCTATCTTTCCCATCCCACCATGGACCAGTGAAAACTTTGTCACTGACTAGTCCCCTAGTCTAATATGTGGACATTCGAGAATCACTAGAAGTGATCTTCCCTTCTACTGCTAACATTACTCCACAATTCCAAATCTTCATGTCCTTGCTAAATTCACTCCTCCAAATGCATGCCATTTCACCAGCTTAAGTCCTAATGCTTTGCTAATGAACTATGATGGTGATGCTACCTGACCTCAAAAGCCAACCTTCTCCAAGAAAGAAAAAAATATGAATTGCTCTTATTTTTACAATAAACATATTTCTGAAATCTTCACATAGACTCTTGCTGTATATTATTGTATTCTAAATATGCACAATAGGAATGTTTTATTCAAATGGTAAAATTTTTTATTCAAATAAATCTCATAGGATCCTTTACTTAAAACAGGAAAGACAGATTTATGACATAAGTAGTTATCTATTAATATATTTTCTGTGTAAATCTGTATTTTTGCGTACTGAGGTTATTTAGGCAAGGCCGGCATGTGTCATGAAGGGTAATCCAGTACTACAAATTTATTTACACTGAAGATCTAATTATGCTTCTCATGGACAGCTATCTGTACTATAAATCTCTTCAAAGTGATAATATAAGTATTCCAAAATTTTGGGAAAAGCACAGGATTCAGCAACAATAACTAAAATAATAGCGAATAGACATGTTCTAATGTTCATGGGTCTATATTCCATATGAATCATCTCATGGAATCCTCAAATACCTCTACAAAACAGATCTCATTATCTCCGCCTTACAGATGATGAAATTGAGGCCCAGAGAAGTTAAGGCATCTAGAGAAGTGGAGCCGAACGGAAAACCAGGGAGCCTGACTTCAGAGGGGTTGCTCTTATCCGTTCTGCCTTCCTAATGGGAAGAGCTCCCTGCAACACCACCCAGAAGGGTGGTGGAATATGGATCAAGGGTGGATTTTTCCCCAGCAGCAATTTCATGAAGATCTCTGTGAATCCAGCCCCCAAGAGCAGTGAGGATGGCGGTGTTATCACAGGAGAGTCACCCCCCTGGTTTGACCCATTTGTTGAACTGAGTCAGTGCTTCTCAAACTCTAGTATATAAAAATCATGTGAGGTGCTTGCTAAAATGGAGATGCCCAGGACCCACCACTAGAATTCTGGGGTTACCGTGGGGTAGGTGAGTGGAAATGGCATGTGGTGATATTGTGAGCAGTAAGAATTCATGGTCTATTTTCAGGCCTTGCTTGCCCTGTGTGATAGGTGGCATTGCAGAAGGGTAGCCTCTTTCAGCTGAGCCCATTCCTTTTCACAAATCTCCCAGGGTTATTCTGATGTAGATGTTCTTCTGACCTCCTGTAGAGACACCCTAAATTTGATGATATCTAACTCTCCTTCCAGCTTTTGCTTTTTGAATTTATCTTGACACGTAATACCTTAACCTTTTATTCTCTATAATTACCATAATAATGGTGTTTGATGACACATTATAAATATAGTATTTCTGTACACACTGACAAAGAATATGAAGTTATAACTAGCTCTCATCCCTTTCATTCATTCATTCATTCATTCATTCACACCTTGTATATGTATCACTCAATCACCAATATGTACCAATTAGTGAACTGTTGGCTCAAGATTCAACAGTGAACAAAACAGTTGCTATTTTTGCCCATATGTAGCTGACAGTCAAAGGGAAAGAGTTACAGAGAGCGGGTTATAGAAAGGATATATAGGTTGCAAGTCAACACTTTAGAGAGTGATATATCTGTATTAGTCAGGTTATGTTAGGATATGCTGTAATAACGAATAATCACCAAAAAAATTCTTTTTTTTTTTTTCTCATCTGTGCTTTGTATTCAACATAGGGCTCTACAGTTCACATGATCAGAAAGAGGCTCAGACTGAAGGAGAGTCTCCCATTGCAATGCCATTTATCACCACAAAGGGAAAAGAAAATGAGAGCAACAAACAAGAGTTTTCACTGCTCATAGAATCACCATGTGCTATTTCCACTCTCCATTCACTTGTCATGTGACCCTGCCTAACTGTAAGAGGACTAGGAAATGTAGGGGAGCACCTGGAATGGTTGGTATGTGTTAATGTGAGTCTCTGCCACAATAATCTAGTTTGGATCATAGAAGTGGCCCCTGAGGAAATGAAACTTAAACTAGGACTTAAAGGTCAGGTGAATGGGAAAGATATTGGAAGGGGTGGAGCAGGGGTAGAGAAACAAAATGCTCCAGGCACAGAGAACCACATGTGCAAAGTCCCAGAAGAAAGAGAGAGGAAGGCAAGTTCAAGAAACTGGAAACTTGTAATAGAGCTAGAAGGTAGAGATTAAAGAAAAGCCTAAAGAGGGTGTATAATTTGTTGCTTTCTCCTAAGGGAGACAGAAGGTTATTGGAAAGATTTTTTAAATTTGAAATTCACCTATTTTAATGATACAAGTTGTGTTTTCTGGTGACCTCTTAGTTAATGTAACTTTAAGTGGTATATATTTTAAAAAGTTGATTATAGGGAAGTCATTATGAGATATTCCTAGAATATGACCCCTCATTCCTAATTTTCTAATGGAATCAACCAAGTGCTAATCTGTTAATCACTAAATACTAATCCGTACAACAGTGGTTTTCCCACCTAGACTACCCACTAGAATTCCCTGGGAGGTTTTTAAAATCCCAATGGCCCATTAAAGCTGGGAGTGGGGCCTAGTGAGCCATCACCAGTTTTTAAAGTCCCCACGTGATTGCAATGTACAACCAAGGCTGACACCAACGACAGAAACCTCTGTTTCTGGAACAGAAGTTCTCAGAGGGACACTGGAATAGGAGACACACAAGAGCATACTCCAGGGACTCTTCTGAACTACCTCTCCCCCAGACTGTCGGGTCTCCCACCTTTGAGGAAGAGGAAGTCCCATGGAAGGAAAGCAATTTCAAGGCACCGTTTTATAATGTGCTTGCATAACATACCTCAGATGCACTGAAGTTTGGAGAAGCTGAGAGTGGCTGATCTAGAGTGACACTGCCAGCCAGAACTTCCTGTGATGGTGGGACTGTCTTATCAACTGTGCTGTCCAACAGGTCAGCCTCAGCCACATGTGACAACTGAGCACAGAAATGTCCCTAGTGTGATCAAGGAACTGACTCTTTAAATTTTATGTCATCATTTCAATTAACTTCAGCTGACTTGGAAATAGACAGATGTGTCTAGCAACTAGTGTATTAGATATCATAGATGCAGAGCTCTAAGCTAAAATGGTTGTCTCAGTCACACCTCAAAAATACCACAAATGAATGTGTCTGGTGCTTAAAAATATTACATATTTTTTCTATAAAACGTTCCCTCTGTCAGTCAAGGTGTGAGTAGATATTTTGGATGATCTGTTTCTAATATTAGCCAACAATTCCTGCCCACTACGACAGTCACGTTATTGAGTTACCCTGGAAGCTTTGAGGTTATCACCTCTGCAAACCCGAGGGAGCCCGACAGGTAATATAAATGAGTGAGAATGTTATTTGCCTATTTAATACACAGAAATAGTGCTTCCTTCATAAAGATTTTCTGAGATTTAAGGTTGAAAGATACTTTTGGGTTCAGAAAATCCATGGGCCTTGGAAAAGTCACTTAAGTTTATCATGCTCCAGTTTATACAATGGAAATATTTGTCTCTTTACTCAGTTGAGGTCATAGGACTAGCTAGTGCCAGTTCCAAAGCCAGAACCCCAAGTGACTCTGTGAGTTTCCTTCCCATTAAATTTTTACCAAGATTCATTGCAATAAGCCCATAAAAGCAGATCTGTGCACAAGCTCTGCAAACTATACACCTCCACAATAATACTAATTGTTATTATTACTACTTATTGAAAACACCACATACACATGTTCCTAAGTAAAATTTAAAAAAAAAACATTCTCAGAATACTTGCATGTCCTAAACTCTGCCAGCTTATAACTACCATATAAATATCTTGCATTATTTTTAGCTGCTAATAGCAGAAACTGGATAAAACAGTGGCTTCAATAAGGGAAAGGATTATTTTTCACTCATAAGAATAAAATCCAGAGGTCCACAGTCCAGGATGGTCATGGAGGCCACCATGCAACAACTGAACAATCCCCAAAAGCAAATTTAGGTTTCTGATTATTGTAAAAATTATTTGAGATTTTTAGACATCGATTTTTTTGTAATTTCTAAAAAGTCATAAGATTCTCTCTCTGCCTGGTGGGACATTATGGAGATGATTGGTTTCTGGACACAGCTCTGTGAAATGGTGCCTGAGTAACAAAGGATTATACCTTGTCCATGAAGGGTACAACCACCATCTCACTATTTATATACAATCCAACACTGCGGCACGTAAGTCTTTTATAACATTTCTGGTTACCCAATGATTGATTTATTGAAATTGAAACACAGGATCTTGCTATACACTGGCAAAATGCTCTTCTGAATGGTTGGAACCATTTTCATTCTCAACAGTGGAAAATGAGCACTTCTTTCACTCCAAAATCACCATAGTTGAGAATCTTCTACTTTAATTTTTTTGCAAAGGTAGAGGGTAAGGGGACAGGAGGGATATATAAGTGGCATTAAAATATATGCATATATATATATACATATACACACACATATATATATATATACACACACACACATATTTTTTTTTGCATCCTTTGAGTCATGACTTGGTAGTCATGAGATGCAGTTCAATGAGTGCGATCACATTATAGTGGAGGTTGCTGGAGGAATGGCTCCATCTGGGAAGCTATAAAAGCAACCTCATAAAATGGCCATCATCAATAAGACAGGAAAATCATTAAAATAAAAAAGATTTATCAAAAGGCAACCAGAATGGTGAAGAAGGGGACTCAAACATGTATTATCTTAAAAAGCTTGCCTAGCCCATATGGATGTCCCCACCCCTGTCATGGTAAACACACACACATGCACATGACACACAAATCCTAGGAGCTATTGGATAAAAAATAAACTTGTTCCTAAGCAGTTATTTTTAGTAGTTTTAGATTTGCTACGAAAAGCAACAATTCACTAACCAAGTTATTGTAAGTCATTAGAGTTCATCTGCTTCTCTAAACCAATTGGCAGATGAGCTGAATGTCGTTGATAAAATTGCTCCCCTTTCCCAGTTGCTTTGGCACTTCTGGAATGAATATGCATGCCTAAAATGAATACCACTCTTTTCCAACATAGAGGTATGGTTTTAAACAAATAGTTTCATTTTACCCTTGTTGCATGAGAGAAGCATAGGATTGATACAATTATTTGTGATTGAGTGAAGTTAAGTAACCACAATTTTTAGGGGAACTTTGGTAAATTATTTCCTCTTTTTTTTTTTCCAAATTTTTACTGGTATACTGTAATTATATATAATCATTGGGTTGGTTGTTACATATTTGTACATATGCACAATATAACAACATAATTTGACCAATATCATTACCCAGTATTTCCACTTTCCCTTGCCTCCTCCCTCCTTCTGGTCCCTTTCCTCTACTCTACTGATCTGCCTTTGATTTTCATGAGACCCACCCCACTTTCTTTTCTTTTTTCCTCTCTAGCTTTCACATATGAGAGAAAACATATGACCATTGATCTTCTGAGTTTGGCTTATTTTGCTTAACGTAATGTTGGCAAGTTCCATTCATTTTACTGCCAATGATGGAATTTCATTTTTCTTTATGGCTGAACAAAACTCCATTGTGTACATATACCACATTTTCTTTATCCATTCATCCACTGCTGGACTCCTAGGCTAGTTCCATAGTTTGGTTATTGTGGATTGTGCTACTATAAACATGGGTGTGCATGTATCACTATAGTATGCTGACTTTAATTGTTTAGGATAAATAGCAAGGAGTGGTATAGCTGGGTCACATCTCGTTCCAGTTAGAATGAAATTTTAGTAAATTAAAGAGATGGAAAAATGAGATGTGAAAGATTTTGGGAATGTGTTAAATAAGGCATTTGTGATTACTGAAGAAGAGATAAATATGTGAAGGAGGGTCAAATCTGGCAGAAGATAGAAGGAGGTAGGTGACAAGAGGACAGAAATCGCAAAAGAAATGGCATAAGATCACTTTCAACAGGCAAATTCAGTTGCTTGAGGCCTTCAAATGCAACAAACATGGAAGAATTTATTTGGATAGAGTCCTGAAGAATCACTGGAGGTTTAAGTCACCAATACCACAATCCCCATGCAAGATATAAAAAATTATTTTGGCAGCCATGTGCTAAATAATTTAGAATGGATAGAGTGTATTGAAAATGAGAGAGAAGGATGTTCTTATGATCCAAGAAGGAAACCAGAAACCTGGTGCAGGAGAGACATAGAGAACAATTGGAAGACTCAAGAAGGGTCAGGAAAGGGCACAAGAAATAACCACAACAGCTCCTGGAATAGGTCTGTGGGGAACACTGTTCATTTCTGGCAATGGCACCAACAGGACAGTGACCTCCTTTGAGCATGGCTATTGCTTTCTTGAATCCAAAAAACTTTAGCAATTTACCTCCCATGTCCCCTCATGAATTCAGTAGGCTCTCTCGTATCTGAATGTCTACAAATACTTCTTGAGCCTAATTATACCTTCAGCAGGCATGATTTCTGAGTGTAAGCAGTTACCTTTTGCCGGTGACTATTTGTGACCAAGGACAGACAGAAAGAGCTGAAGATAGCCCTGAAGTGTGGGGTCTAATGCGTCATTAGATAATACATAAGAAGGTGTATTTCTAAGCAACAGGGGGAAATTCCAGCTCTGAAGAACAGGAAATGGAATTGCGGACACACAGCTCAAGAATGCAGGTCAACAGCAATTATTGCATTATAATGGCGGGGGCTGGAGGAGTCTCCATTTGGAATGCAGTGAGAGCAGTCCTACAAGACGGATCACATTAATATGAAAAGAATATTATTGAAATCAAGAAGGTACAACAGAGGGCAACCAGAATGATACAAGGACTCAAGGACCTTAATTATTTACAAAGGTTGGAAATACAGTTGCTCTACTTTCCTCCTTAAAAAAAAAAAAGAAAGAAAGAAAAGAAAATGGAAAGTGAATTCACTAAGAATGTCCTCAATTCCAAGATAGCAGAATAGAGGGAGATTTTGCAAAGGAAAAGAAAAAAGAGAGGATACATACTTAAGCTCAGAAAAAAACATGGCATTTAAATAAGTTTTAGAGTGTTTTCTTTGCAATAACGGATAAATTTACAGTGCAAACTACTATACAGGTGTAGATTGCTAATATATGTGTAGTGTGTGTATATATATGTGTATTTATACATTTACTATATATTTTAAGGATATAAACATTACAAAGGAAAATAATTATGGGGTAGCACAACTGCAGACTCAACCAGACTTACAGAGATTTCCTGTTCTAAAATTTCCTGTGTTCTTTAGCCCTTCCATGTAATTTTCCATGTTTTGACTGCCCATTGGCAAGACAGACTAAACACTACAACAACCTAGGATGATATTCAAGTGAAACTTGGAGAAAAGTAAATTTGATCTCAAGCAGTCAAAACACCACTTTAACAAAGCAGCACATTGACCACTCAGACCAACTACAGGACCACTGAAGAGCATCTTCTGAGAAAGAAATCAAAGAGGCACCAAAAACCTATTTTACTCTGGCCACCAGGAAAAAAAAAAACAAAACACCACACTTACCATGCACTCTGGTGTTTTTAATCTTTATTTTGACCAAATTGTTACAAAAAAAACCAAGTATTTATTAAATGCTTACCCTATATTTTGCACCTATCTTTCAATATGAAATAAAGCAGAAATATAATGCCTGGTACCAGGCATTTCTTGTTCACAACTATATGCCCAGGACAGAGAGCTGTACCAGACACTGAATAGGAGCTCAATAGATCAGAGACAATAAGGGGACAGTATCAGCTATCATTTGGGGGGAACTACAAAGGGCTAGGCTTTGGGGATGTATCCGTTCATTTCATCTTCATGAAATCTTGTAAAATAGGTGGCATGAGCCCTCTTTCACAGAGACATAGGGAGACTAAGAACACAATCTAACAGCACACATCCTATAAGCAGCAGAGGCAGGACACAAGCCCAGACCATGTATTTCCCTCTAAGCCATAATGTGTTCCTGACAGAACAACTGTAAAGGAGGAAAAGTTTATTTGGGGGCTCACAGTTTCAGAGGTCTCAATCCATAGACAGTAGGCTCCATTCCTCAGGGCTCAAGGTGAGGCAGGACATCATGGTGGAAGAGAGTGGTAGAGGGAAGCAGCTCACATGATGATCAGTAAGCAGAGAGAGAGAGAGAGAGAAAGCTCCACTTGCCAAACACAAATATATACCCCAAAGCCAAGCTCCCAATGCCCCACCTCCTCCAGCCACACCCCTCCTGCCTTTAATCATCACTCAATTAATCCCATAATCCCATCAGGTGATTAATTCACTGATTAAGTTAAAATTGTCATAACCCAATCATTTCTTCAATAAACCTTCTTGCATTGTCTTACGTACAAGCTTTTGGGGGACACTTCTCATCCAAACCACAAATCTAGTATAGGAAACAGTTGTCAATGTCTCTACTGACAACCCCTGCATTATGGGAAAATCCCTCTTAGCTTTGGGGGTAAATTGGTGTACCTCACAATAAGAAGAGGGCATGCTAAGTGAAATAAGCCAGTCCCAAAAAATCAAAGGCAGAACGTTCTCTCTGATTTGTGGATGCTAACCCAAAACAAGGGAGGTTGGAGAGGGGAATAATAGAAATCCATTGGACTAGACAAAAGGAAATGAAGGGAAGTTTCGGGGGGCAGATAGGAAAGACATAAGAATTAATGGAATAACTTTCCTAGGCTTGTATTCATATACACAACCAGGATAACTCCACATCATGTATGACTACAAGAGTAGGAACCTAAATAGAGTAAGTTATACTTTATGTATGTCTATTCTGCCAAAATACATTCTACTCTCATGTATTATTAAAATTTCTTGTAAAGTTTTACTTTAAAACATTTCATGAAAAAAAAGAGGGCAAAGTTTTATATTACTACTTCCTACTTCTTCCTAAGATTTCAGTTGCTCCACATTAAAGGAGTGATCATTTCAGAACTTATAGCAATGCCTTAAGGTGTAGAGTTCTGCCATCCAAGATGGTAGCCACTGACTACATGTGACTGTGGAGCATTTGAAGTGCACCTGGCTCCAACTGACAAGTTCCATAAGTGTAAGACACACCAAATTTAAGATCTAGTATGAGAAAAAAAATGTAAAATATTCCATCATTTTTTATATTGGTTACATATTGACAGTATTTTGGATATATGGTATATCTATGATACATTGTGAACATTTCACCTTTTTTGTTTTTTTTCTTTTTCAAAGTGGCTACTAGAAAAATGTTCAATTACATAGGTGGCTCACATTATATTTCTGGTGGTCTTGTGTTAGTTTTCTAAGGCTGCCATAGCAAAGTACCACAGAACCAGTAGCTTTAATAGCAGAATTTTATTTTCTCACAATCCCAGAGTTTAGAAGTCCAAGATCAAAAAGTGTCATGAGGGCTGGTTTCTTCCGAGGCCTCTCTCCTTGGCTAGTAGATGGACATCTTCTCCTCCCAGTGTCTTCCTGTGGTATGTGCATGTGTGTGCATGTGTGTGTGTGTGTGTGTGTTAATTTTCTCTTCTTATAAGGACACCAGTCATGGTCAGATTAGGTACCCCCTGGTGCTCATATTTTACCCATCTAAAGACCCTGTCTTCAAATACAGTGACACTGAGTTTCTGAGGTAAGGATTTCAACATACAAAAATCCTTCACAGGTCCATCACAGGTCAGCACTGTACTAAGGAAAGGTGCAGATGCTATTGATTAGGCATGATAACTCCTAAAGTGTTTTTACTGTGCTTTAGTGCAGACTTGAGACAATCATTAAGATGAAGTAGAATTCCTCCTGAGCATAACAAAATAGAAAGAGCAAGGCAAAGAGAGGAGAAAAGATAGATTCAACAATAAGAGATTGAAACCAGAGAGAAAGGAAAGTTGCCAGTGAAAGTTCTAGCTGGCAAGAATTCCCGGGGAATTAACAAGGACTAGTAGTCATCTAATGTTTCATTTGAGGTTCCTGCTTTAAAAGGATTGCCACGAGGTTACCATTTTTAAGATCAGCAAAACTACAGGGAACATACAACCACTTGGTATGAGTAGTTGCCTTAAGAAAACAGAGCAGGGTTAAAAGACCACAAGGCCAAGGCCAGATGGGAAGGAATGCAGGAACACAACAGGTACAAGGTATTCAAGAAGGAGGTGGACAGAAGAGACCTGAGTCCTTGAGTCTTTCTACAGCTGTCAGTCTGAAGCTCCTGAGAGGAGTAAGTTCACTGTCTCCGAAGACCATTTTATTTTACCATTGAAGGCCTACAAGGTATAAGAGGATATGCCATACAAGGGTGTTGAGTCTTACTATAATAAAATATGGGCTTTGACCATGGTTTTCTATACCATTTTCTGTATCATCTCATTTCTATTATTTCACATGATTTTCAAAAACAGAGGGAAAACCATGTGAGGTACACAATTGCATGGCATCCCTTACCATTCCCATTTTATGGATGGGAAAACTGAGGCTCAGAAGACTTATACCACCTGGCAGCTTAAACACCAGACATGCCCACTGCTTTTTCAATCCTCCCGCCATCTTCTTCCACCACCACCTCAAACAATATACACAAGCACCTTTCCATGTGTGGACTGGACTCTCAGCGCTCAGTTGTATGTTGGAGTCTCTCACTAGTCATTGTTTCCCCTCTCAATTACTGTATTATCCAACTCTAAACACTACTGATGGAGTGAGAAACTACCCGCCAGGAAATTGTCCAGGAAACTCATGTCAAATTGAAACATACTTTTTTAAAAAGTTCCATGCGGCATACAGGTGTTTGAACAATGCTCTGGCCTGCATTGGGAGAAGTATCTGAGCACTTTGGATCTGTTCTTTCTTGTGATTATTTTCCCAGGACAATGATTTAGAGATGGAAAATTGGTTGAAAGTGTGTCAAGAAGGAGAAAGAACATCTTAAACTTTTCCTTCCTCTATCAGCATGAAAAGTGAAAACATATGAAAAGGAGAGAAAGAACCTTTCATTCAGTGATAGATAAAACATTTTAGTAAATACACCCTCTTTTTTATTTCTATACATCATTCTCTTTCCAATATGAATTATTCATAAATCCCTCCCCAATTCAAGGGAGAATGCTGCAAATTGTGTAAAAGCAATGTAGGAAACTAACTCATCTTTTCTATCTCTTTACATCGATCATTTGATTCTGCTGGGTTTTTTTTGTAAATTTATAATTCACATATGGACACAGGGTGCTATGCTAACACTATTTTCATAATGATCATAACTAAGGAAACACATAAAGTATCTATACATTATCTTTGTCTCCATTGGCTAGTTAGCAAAATGTATGGTGGCTCATTTTGAAGAGACCAGTTTTAGAAAAAAATGAGGAAAAGGAGTCCCATGTTTCATTATAGACTGATGGCAATTTCCACACATCTCCAGAAGGAAAACAAGGTACATTGCTGAAACTCCTGAAGTCACCTTACTCTAGTTCTTGCTGCTCAAAGTGTGGTCCACAGAATAGCAGCAGCAGCCTCACAGTGGAGCTAGTTGGGCTCTCCATCACGCTAAGTGAAATAAGCCAGAGTCAGAAAATCAAGGATCTAAGGGTTCTCTCCTATGAAGAAGCTAGAGCAAAGTAAGGGGAAAGTCAGAGACCATAAAGAGAAAGAGGTCAGTGGAGTAGAAGA
Source organism: Glaucomys volans (assembly GCA_020662805.1). NCBI lineage: Eukaryota > Metazoa > Chordata > Mammalia > Rodentia > Sciuridae > Glaucomys > Glaucomys volans. The sequence continues at coordinate 190,622 of JAJEJO010052211.1, read as the reverse complement.
AGGAGGTTGAGGGGGAGAGGGGAAGGATAGGAAAGAGGATATGCAGAAAGAATTTGACAATATTTTGCTAAGTGCATGTATAAAGATATCATAGTGAATTCTACCTTTATGTATATCTATAAAGCCCCAATTAAAAATAAATAAAGAAATAAGTGGAAGGTAGACCAGTAAAGTAGAGGAGTTGGAATGGGGAGAGGGAGATAGGGAGGGAAAGTGGGGGAACCAGGGACTGAAATGGAATAAATTCTATTTCATGCATATATGAGTATATCAAAATGAACCCAACTACTTTGTATAACTATAATGCACTAATAAAAGAAAAAAAAAAGGAAGTGCAGGTTCTCGGCTTGCCAGTTCAGAAGTGGCACTTGAGAGCATCCCCAGCTCATCCTACACTCGGGAAGGTTTAAGAAACACTGTTCCAGATAATTCTCAGTTATGGCCCCTACATCCTGACTGACTAGAAATTCAGGCCTCAGCAATACAGGGATATCTAGGGTTAAAAGTCAGAGACCTGTACAAGAAATTCGGCACTAGAATGGGGATATGGCTTAATCACAGAGCATTTGCCTAGCATGCTGGAGGCGGGGTTCAATCCCCAGCACTGAAAAAAAAAAACCTTTAGCACCCCGACAGTGTAACCTAGTTCAAGGCTGGGGGGAGTCATGGCAGTCTGAAATACAGCACATATTCCTACTTCAAGGGGAGGCTGGGATTCCACAGCAGCATCCCAAACTGTTCTTCAGGGACAGATCTCCACATAACCAAAAAGATTATCTGGCATTGCCACCAACACTGGAGAAGAACTCAGACTGGACATTTTTGCTTTGAGTGTGAGGAATGGTATGGAGGGGGGTCTCAAATAGGGACAGGACTGAGGGGGGAACAGAAATGGGTACAGAAGAGAATGCAGTTTAGGTGTCCTGGGCAGTGAAGATGGGTCAAAACGCTGTAGCAGGAGAGGGATAGGAAGGTAGCAGGTCTGGGTTAAGGCACCATTCCGAGGCTAACTGAATCACACGGGACCCTCCCAGTCTGGTGGAAGTCACACCCTAAGGAACAAATGGCTTTCTTGGCTCTCCTGGAGGACATGCCACAGCACAGCATGAGTGACTTGTCCACTCTGCATTCTGCAAACTCCTACGGTTTCCTGCCAGCTTTCAGGGCCAGAGGACCTGCCCTCAGGCCATGAGTCCCATCAATATTGACACACCAAGTCCAAAGTGGCAATTGTGGGAGGAAAAGAGTCAACTGCCTGTATACTTTAAAAGAATAATCTAGAGGTCTTTAACCTGTTAACAACGCCTGACAAACCCTGAGTTTGCCGCTGTTGGAAGAAATGATGCTGGGGCCCGACAGAACTGAGATTGCAGATTGATTGATTTTTTTAATTTAATATTTGTTCATGGGGAAGCTGGCTTCTTTATTGTGGCACCTGCTAGTGCCATTATAGTTACAGGCCTGTTGGAGAGGCTTTATGTTGAAGGCTTATTTCTATTATAAATACTGGTTGGGGCGGGTGGTTAATATCCCAACAGTTTCCTGGTATACTAGGCTCAATCACTTCTGGCCCACATTGTTAAACACGCACATCATCTTTGCACCAAAAAAAAAAAAAAAAATTAAATGTTATGCCAAAATCAACATCATTAATTAAGTTATGGAAGAAATATTATCCAAGTCAATCTTTATATTAATCACTAGCTTCAGATCAAGAATGTGAACAAACAAGTTGCCTAAAGCTCATGTTTGGAACCCAACCTAGTTATTAAGGCTCAATTTAATAATTTATAAATTGAACTTTTAATAACTGAATGTAATATGAGTGAATTACATTATTGTGATAATATAAAAATATATACGTTTGCTAGAAAATTACTTAGACAAGCAATTCAGCACACAGATTTTCACTTACTTAAATTCAACAAAAGAATATTATGCAATACATTGTTCTCAATCAGAAAACCATCTTCAGTCAAGGAATAGTTAAAATTAATCATAGAATTCCTATCCCAACTTTCCAACTCAAATACATACTGTCAAGTTTTTAATATATACTACCTGATATGTAAGTATAGATTTTTTTTTTAAATTTTTATTTATTGATTTATTTTTGTGGTGCTGGGGATTGAACCCAGGGCCTTGTGCTTGGAAGACAAGCACTCTACCAACTGAGCTATATCCCCAGCCCTGTAAGTGTAGATTCTATTAATACCTCAAATAGGTTTCACCTTAGGAAAGCAAGGTTTCATCCTGCTGAAGAGTCTAGTAGTCAGGAACATAGACATGAGGTAAGGAACATTTGGACTCAAGTCCCTTTGCTGTTTTTATTCCCTTCCTAGCTGTGTGACCATGGGCTAGTTAATCAACCTCTCCATGTTGCATATTTCCTCCTAAGTTGGGGAAGAAATATAATGGCAGTTACCACTGTGTAGACTAAACAAGGAAGTAGATACCTAATTCCAGGGAAGAGGGTAGGGGAAGCACAAGATGAGCCTGGTTATCTTGCTCCCAGAAAATAGGTAAGTGTTTAAAGAATGATGGACACATGTGGTAAAAACAGAGTAACAGTCCAAATTCTAATTTCCAAATCTGTGGATATGTTACCTTACATGGCAAATGAGAATTAAGGATGGATTTAAGATTGCCAGGTAGCTGACTTTAAGGGGGTTTATCCTAGATAAGAGAGGTGGGTCCAATGTAAAAACAAGCATCGTTAAAAGTGGAAGAGAGAGGCAGGATAGAGATCAGGGTCAGGCTGAGACTTGAAGATATCAGCCTGCTGGCTTTGAAGATAGGGGGATGCAGCCACAAGCAAAGGAATGTGGGCAGGTTCCAGAAGCTGGAGAAGGCAAGGAAATGGATTTTCCCTTCAAGCCTCCACAGGAATACAGTCCTGCCCAGGATCTTCATTTTAGCCCAGTGAAGCCAGTTGTAGAGTTCTGACCTCCAGGACCATATAAATCTTTGTTAAATCACTAAGTTTGTGGTAATATAACTATATGAAACTCAAACTGTCAGCTTGCATATACACCCAGGGAGAGACTGGCAAAGCAACAGTTAACATTTGAGGGATTTGAGTAAAAGGTATAAAGAAATTATTTGTACTGAATGCAATTTTCACAGTAGGTCTAAGAGTATGTCAAAAATCAGGTTTAGAAAAAGTTTTAAAAATTAAATTTTCTAGCAATCAAATATATATATTTTATATTATCAGAATAATAGAATGTAATATAGTGTATAAAGCAGAATCCAATCTTCAGCTACCCTCTCCCACTTTACAGAACCAGGCAATTAACTGTCCCTCTGACCCCAGAAAGAGATCAGAGTTTGGTCTTGACTCTGACCGTCAAGCAAGCAGAAGGAGGAAGAGTCCCTCTCCTTGTACGGGGAACAAGGGGTTAAGATAAATTCCACCTACCAAGTAGTGGAACCCTCTCTAATTCCTCCTCCTGAGTTTTGAAACACAGACAACTGTTTTGATGTTCCCTACTCCATACCAATACCAGTTTGAATTACTTCTCTCTGGAGAAATTAACCATCCCTAAAGAAAAGACGTACATAATCAGGACCCCTGCCCCCAACACACACACACACACACACCCCACTGTGAAAGAGCAGGGCAGCAGCTCAATGAAGCCCACAGGTTGAGGGGTTCACATACACACACTGTGGGAGGCAAAGTAATGGTCCCTCAAAAGTTACCATCTCATTAGAATGTGTAAGTGTTAGGTTACAGGACAAAAGTGGTATTTCAAGTGCAGATGCAATTCAAGTGGCCAGATAGTCAAACTTAAAATAGAGAACTCTCCTGGATTACCAAAAGCATCCTTAAAGGTGAAAGAGGGAGGCAAAAAAGGGAAGTCAGAGGGAGACGTGACCATGCAATAAGGGGAATGGTATGATAGGAGAAGGACTCAACCTGCCTTCACTGCTTTGCAATTAGAGGGAGAAAGCCATCAAAGAAATGCAGGCAACCTCTAGACACTGGGAAGACCAAGGGAACAGATTCCCCATGAGAGCTCCTAGAAACAAAAGGGGTCCTGCCACCTTTATTTTAGTTTAGTGAAATACATGCCAGACTTTAATCTACAGAAATATAAGGCAATAAATCTGTGTTGTTCTAAGCCTTTTTTCTGTGTGTGGTGATTTGTTAGAGCAGCAATAGAACACACACACACACACACACACACACACACACACAGTTGGCCTGATGCAACAGGCAGATGAGAAGTGCTTCTAACATGAAAGACAGAAGTGGAAACAAAAAGAAAAAGGATAATAGTAGTAAGGAGAAGGAGGAGGAAAAGAAGTGTTAGACAACAGCACAATGTGGAAGGCAATAATGATCCCCCAAAATAAGTGGAAATATTACATGTGTGAAACAATGATAGGGTGCTCTTTATTTATTTCCTGTATTGAATACTTAACGTATAACTTACTATGTGCCAAGTACTATGCTACATGCTCTTCCAATGTTAAAAAACTGAACCACCACAACCACCCTGTGAGACAGGTAATGCTCTCTTTACAGACAGTTAAGTAACTTGCCCAAGATAACACAGTTGAGTTGGGTTATGGACATAGGCAGTCCGGCTCTAGAATCCATTTAAGAATAATTAGAAATTAAAAACGTAATAGCAGAATTTTTTAATTACTAACTAGATTAAGCTATACAATTGAGACAGTACTTTAGGGAGAAGGGATAATGCATAAAGAGATCAGAAATAGAAATGGCAACAAAAGAAACAAGAAATTCAACATCCAACTGATAATATTTTCAAAAAAGAATAAAGAAAATCAAAGCTGTGTATATATGCATGTGTGCATATCAATTTTCTTTTAAGTCTCAAACAAATAATCCCCCAAAATTACTAAAGAAACCAGGGAAAATTTCAAAATTGTCACAAATTTCTACATTACAAAAGGCTATGGGTGTTCAGCATAAGAAATGAAATATCATTATTAACAGACAACATAAAAATTTCAATGGTACAGATAAGAAGGTCCTAAAAACTTTCTGAGGGGCTAGATGACAGATGCTGTTTTTAAAACTGAAAAATGACACCAGATTTCTTAATATCAGCACCAAAAGTTAGAAGACAAAGACATGCTACCAAAAAATTTCAGGGTAAAATGAGTGAGTTCTATCCTAGAATTCTATACCCAGCCAAACTGTCAAGTGTGTTATAGGCAAAAAAAAAAAAAGTTTATGTGATATATGGTCTCAAAACTTTACTTCCTATGTGTTCTTTGTCTTGAAATTCATAAGGTATGACCCAGCAAAACAAAGAAGTAAAAAAGGAAGGAAGGAAGGAAGGAAGGAAGGAAGGAAAGGAAAGGAAAGGAAAGGAAAGGAAAGGAAAGGAAAGGAAAGGAAAGGAAAGGAAAGGAAAGGAAAGGAAAGGAAA